>JAUCMS010000061.1:662264-681182 GCA_032357445.1 Enteromius radiatus
AAGCTACATACCTTCTATGTACATATCAGACAACTATTTAAAATATTCTCTCAATGCATTCTAGGGCACCTTTAAAGATAAAACTCTGTGTTTAATGATCCTTAATACATCAAACGCTCAAAAATAGTAATATGTAAGATGTAATAAAAAAAAAGACCCACCTGAGACAGAGAGACGAGCAGACGGCGGAAGTGTCCAGACGTGTCACTGATGATGGCGTCCTCCAGAGATTTACTGTGATCTAAACAACAAACACTCATCTGAAGCAGTTTCTCATAAACCACGACTAACTCAAGATCTGATCTGAGATCTTCAGTAGGTTTGTGAACACAGACTCACCTGCTTTATAGATCTTAGTGATCTCCTGAATCTCAGCATTGCTGCGAGACGACAGGATCTCTATGAGACAGGCCTCATCGGTTCCTGCACCCTGGAGACACCAGCAAACAAATATGAGAAATACTTTAATTGCATTATAAAAGTTGCTTTGGAATTTATGTATGAATGAGAGAAGTATGAGAGCCTCATAGTTTCAGTTTCATGTTAAATATATTTGTTCAGGTTTGCAATAAGTCTTTACAATGAATGACACTACAGTTTGTGTTTATATCATTCACTCCTCTTGTCATCTGAAAACTGTTCAACTTAAATGATCTGTTGTGGAGTGAGAGAAACTAAGGTACATTTATGTTTGGTTTATTTTACCCTATTTCTGAACCTAATAATACAGTGTGACTTTAAACCTTCTACTTAATGAGGGTTTTTTTTTGCTCTGAACAATGTCCTTTTGACCAGCTGTGACTGAAACAAGTGTCTTTACAGAATGTATTTTACAGGTGTATCTTAATGGCTGGCCTGAGCTGGGAATCAAGGTCTTTATTTAAAATCAAGATACATGATTTAAAAGTTGTAATAATTGTTTTATTCCTTAAAACTATTAAGCATCCTCATACTAGCAGCCTGATATTTAAAAAAAGCTGTTTCCACCATAAACAAACAAAAGGTCATTACAGCCTTTTTTTCTTGCTTAATATAAGGAACCAAGGAAATATAAACTCAAAATTGCAAGAAATAATCTTAAAATGTGACTTTCTGGAGCTAAATAACTATTAATAGATAATTCAGAGAACCAAAGTCTTGTCTTGTTAAGAAACAAGGAAAGGAAATTGAGAATTGTGAGACAAAAAGTCATAAATTAATTATTTTTCATCCTGTAGAAATGAGCTTCCAAATATATGTAGCTTTCAGTCACTCAGTAATCAGGATTGTGTCATATTTTCAGCGCAGGAGGATAATCACAGAGCGCGTCATTTATTCCAGTCTGGCAGTATTTCTGCTCTTGACTCTGTAATTATGTGTCTGTGTTTTATTAATGAGAGCAGCAGGACGCTTGGCTTGTATACTGGTATGTTTCCCTGCATGCTACACTGGGATAAAGCACTCAGCTTTTATCAGCAGCGCACGTACGTACGTACGACCAATCAGACCAGTCACTTATCAGGTTATATTTCAGTTAGGATGCTGCCTACTTAGGGTGCTTTCACATCTGCGGTTCGGTTCATTTGGTCCGGACCAAGGGCAACAAATGATACATTGTAGCATTTTTCTGCCGTTTTGGGTCCTTTTCACACCACACTGATTGCTCTGGTCCGAACCAGCTGAAACGAACCAAAATGGAGAGACGACTGCGCTGGCTGATTGTATCGCTGGTCATCGTATACTATATAGTTTGTATACATCACTTTAGACAAACTATACATTTCGAGAAAGAAGCGCAAACTCTAGTGCGATTCAACCGAACTAAATGAGGCAGGTGTGAAAGCATCCTTAGATGGCTTGCAAGGATTTGGAAAAGAGATGTTTAAACAGTTGACCAACGTATCTAGTCTCTGAGTGGATTTGCACGTATTTTCCTGAAAAATGAAGAAATCTCACCGCTATGGCGTGCCTGAGTTCGGAGGCATCAAACTGCGCAGGACCCTGCAGCATGGCCAGAACCAGACTCTCAAAGTTTCCAGTCAGCTCCGACTTCAGATCGCTAACCAGATCCTGCAAAGCATTTTAAACACCAAGTAATACGTAAGAAACAGTCTTTCACATGATCAGGTGTTTGATGCCTCATTCCTCATAAACTGACCTTGCCGTAAGTGGTTTTATACGCCGCCTTCAACGGCACACGCTGCTTGTTGGATCGACTGCCAAGTAGCTCAATAATGGCGTTTTCATCAGTTCCTGCGATCAAGATTCAGCAAAAACATTCATCTCTCTGGATTTAAATCATGTGAACGCACAGTATACAAGCATTTTTGTGGTTCACTTAAACAGAAAATTATTTTGGGTAAGTTTCTTCTTACCGAAGCCTTTCATGGCTTTCCTCAACACCTCGACGTCTCTGAGTGGATCAGCTCCAGGATAGTCCTTGATGGAGCCTCGAAAGCCCTTCTATACATAAAATAACATAAATAGTTTAATATAATTAGTGTATACATATATATGTACACACACACACACACATATATATATATAGTTGTGCTGTCAAACAATTAATTGTGAATAACTGCAGCTTAAGTTTGCATAATAGATGTGAGTTCTGTGTATTTATGATGTATATATATACACACACACGTATACTATATATTCTGAAAATATTTACATGCATTTACATATTTATTTTTATATTCATATAATTTATATTATAAATAAATATATAAAAATATTTTTTCAAAAATATATATGCATGATAAATACATACAGTACACATACATATATTATGTAAGCAAATGTAATTTTTGGATGTGATTAATCATTTGACATATCTTATATAGAAATATTATATATATACACATACACATACTATATATATATATATATATATATATATATATATACACACACACACGCACACACTTTCACATTCGCTTCAAACTACAGAAAACGGTTGTATTGTTAAAAAAAAAAAAAAAAAAAGGAAATTCAGCATGTCCAGTTTCCTCTTTCAATATGACCACTGACTACAGCTGAAAATAGCGTTTAGCTGGGAAGATTGATTTATTAAAGTCAAGGTTTCTGATCAACGCATTTCTTGGATTACTGGATAAGGTTTCAATGTGGCAATACACATAAGAGCAATTCTAAATGATTTTGTGATCATCTAAACCCAACAGAAGCTGAGAGACTCTCACGTTGACAGCAGGTCCGGCGGGTGGTGTCGGTCCAGTCGGGGCGCCTCCTCCGTACGCGGGCATCGACGGGTTGGGAACACCAGGGTACGCCGGCATGGGCTGCTGACCCGGCGCTGGGCCCCCGGGGTAACCCTGAGGCATTCCTCCACCCGGCTGCACACATCACAACACATTTACAAGACCAGGCAGTGACATGATGCAGTCTTCACTTAATCTAATTCTTAAAAATACTAATAAAAGAGGGATTCTTACAGCTCCAAAGCCGGGCTGGCCGCCCCATCCACCTGCTAACAACACAAATAACTCGTATTACAATACAGACACAAAACCCATCGAAGCACAACAAACCAAACAGCGGATTATTCAACTCTCTTTTTTTTTTATTACACGATGCATGAAAAACAGAAACACACGCATTTGAAAAGAAACTCTTTTGGGGCCGTATGAAATCCATGTAAATTGTATTTTTCTTAAAAACAATTCTTAGCTTTTTGTTTTAGTTTTTCAGATCAAAAAGGATGTCTAAACAATCAAAAAGCCTAACAATTTCAACATTCTCATTATGAAATGTGGCTTATTTGTTTAAATAATTCTGTGCGGTCTGTTTTCATTTTTATGCATCACTAATATAATGTGTTTATTTTTATCAGGATGCAAATAGATTAATTGCCAAATAATGTGATCTTATTAATATACCTAAAGAATTAGATTTGCATACACATAAACTAAAAATACAATACATTTAATTTATTAAAAATGATGCACCATAAACTGGAACTCATGCATTGAAAAATTCAGATTTCCCCCTCCAATCTTTTCACAAGCATGCAAACCGACATTACGACTCATTTTTAACTGCCAATATATCCCATTAGCACTCAGTCGTTCAGAAGCTGTGGTCAGTTGTGAAGCCCATTAATAACAGCAGTGCAGCAGGAACACACACTACGACCACCAACAGTCCCATGATGCCCCTCTCAGACTGAGCGCACTGACCTGCAGGAGGCATGTTGGGGTAGGTCCCAGGCTGGGCAGCAGGATAACCTCCTGCCTGGGGCGGGAAGCCTCCTCCCGGGGCAGCTGGGTAACCGCCAGCCTGAGGAGGGTATCCTGCTCCTGGGGGATAGGCTCCGGGCTGAGGGGGGTAGTATCCGCCCTGGGGAGGGTAGGCTCCCGGCTGCTGAGGATATCCGCCCGGGGCCTGCTGATACGGGCCGGAGGCGGGAGGGTAACTTCCACCTGCAGGAGGGTATCCAGGGTAACTCATCTCTGACACCTGCACACATCAGGACATTTACATGCTTAAATATGACTCTGAAGCAGTCTTAAACAGCACAGGTGTATTAGTAACAATAGCAAACATCATCAGAGGACAGTACTGTATATGACAGCGGGCAAAACTTGTGAAAACGGTGGCAGTGCATCCTTCTGTATTTATGTCATTCTTATCTTAATTACTGTTTACATCTGCAATCAGAAGTTCAGGTGTCATTCTCATATCATTTCATCTTTGTTTAATTCATTCGCTTTGGTTGACATCCCTGAAAACATTCTGTTTTGTCTCCAAAACAGCTCTTAAGAGTTTTTATTCCTTCTAAACAAATGTAATCTCAATATTAAGATTTTTAAATATAATTTTTTTATCCCTCATTTTTGTACCTGATTTTCCAAAACTTTTGCACACAGTTGTGCCATAATAATATAATTATATAAAAATGTTTATTGTTAAATACTACATATTTATTTTTAAATAAGTAAAATGTTTAAAATGAAATAAATGCATTTACTTATGACAATTTTACAGTGATGAGGTACATTTTAATAACCTATTCAGATATATTTATAGTTCTTCATTTTGCTTAACAGTCATTTGCAGTTTTGTTTTACAGTTTTAACTTTTCAAAAACAATGTAAAAACAGAACTTTTTCTAATTTTCATAACTAATATTTTTTTATCTTTTTTTTTTTATATATAGTATAGAGTCCCATTGTTGTAATTTTGTTTAGGGCCTCACAAACACTCGGGCCGGTCCCTGTCAGCACACACATCTTAACCCAGAAGACATTAGCATGATAAGGAATCTTTAAAGCCTTTAAAGAGGGAATATTTCATCATTGCAATCCAACACCCACTGTGCATATACCACAGACCAAACAATACATGTGTGTGTGTGTGTGTGTGTGTGGGGTAGGTTTTGTAGGTGTGTTCTTCTACTTATATAGGCCATAGGTTAACAGAAGACTGAGATAAGTTTGAATTTCATTTACAGTAGCATATAAATACTTACTGGTCAAAGCTGCTTAGATTTACTTCACCCTGATTACTAATCTCATACATTAGACATCCAAATTAATAAAAATCAACGAGAATCACTTAAATCTCATCTTATTATTGGAGATACAGAGATGACTGATATTTATATCATTTTATGTAAGTATTTGCTGTGCTGTTATAAAGATCTCTTTGATTTACATTACAGGCAACAGAATTATGGTCATCTATATCAGCATATTTTTACTCAGTTTCAAAATTTTTGTTTTATTAATTTAAAGGTGCCCTAGAATGGAAAACTGAATGTACCTTGGCATGTTTGAATAATAAGAGTTGAGTACATGGACATAACATACTGTGAGTCGTTTCCTACTTCTTATAGAAATCAAGTGTTTGTAAAAGACGACCAATTCCAACACAACACAGACTGTTTGGTAACAGTCTAGAGGCGGAATAGTTACGCTCACCACATTTGCATATACCCAAGCTACATACCTTCTATGTACATATCAGACAACAATTTAAAATATTCTCTCAATGCACTCCATGGCACCTTTAAGTTTTTGCTTCATATTCTCAGTGTATTAGAATATATGAGCCATAAAAACCTGACATAACATCTAATTTACAAATAATTTTAGCTAGAAAAATACTGGAAAATATATATTTATGAACATTTCCAGAACATATTAAACCTCACTGATATTTTCAGATTTTCCAAGACCATAGAAACCCATTGTGAATAGTAGTGCATTGTTTAATATGTTTTTTTTTTTTTTATGTGTTTAGTTGAACTCCAATATGTTTTTTTTTTTGAATGTGTTTAGTTGAACTCCAAGACCCGGTTTCACAAACAAGGCTTAGCTAAAGCCAGGACTAGGCAGTAAAATGAAGACATTTAAGCCTCTTTCACAAAAATGCCTTAGAAAACAACACAAGTGCATCTTGACACTGAAATATGTGTCAGAGTAAGATACTTTCTGTTTAGACAGCTCATGCATTTTAGTATGAGATTAGCTTAAGCCTGGTCTGTGAAGCCGAGGGGAAGTCAATGGGGAAGTCAATAGTTCGTTTACCAGAGTTGGATCAACTTGATGGCTAGTAAATGATAAAATAATTTCCTTTTTGGGGTAACTATACCTTTAAGGGTTCATTTACTTTCTATCGTGACTGCATGTTGCTAGTGAGCTGTGGTTTAGTTCTGCGTGCTTGTTAAACCAGAGATGAGTTGTTAAACCTCACGCACACGCCTGACATCCTGCTTTAGAAGATCAGAAACCATCATAGTCTCAGTGTGTTATGGGAGAGATGCAGCACATCTCGTGTCTAAACACGTACTGAAACACTCGCAGTCTTTAAGTCGCATACTGCATACTACATTCTACAGTATACGCTGTTTGACCGTTCGGCAAATCCGCATCGCTCTCTGCTTACAAACAGAAAAAAATGGCAGCCGACTATTTCGGATTACACAACCCACACCCAAACCATCTGAAAACACGCATCTTAATTCGCAAACATTTATAACATTCGACACTGCTTTGCTAACAAACATCTAAAGCACGCGCTTTACGCGGAACCGTGCACAAAAAAGTTACATCGTGTTACATTGTATCAATCGCGTCACGCGGGAAACACCGCAAACGCGCTATATATTGCCGCTTTAATGCGGTATAAAAGATAGTAAATGGAAAGTACTTACTGGGATGTGTGTGCGTGATGTGATGATTGGAGGTCGCAAGTATGGACTAAAATGAGGAAGTGGAGGGCGGCTGTGTGTCACGGTGGGTGTGACCCGATCCAGTCTTCACATCTAAATCAAACATGGGAAAACAAAACACATCCCTGTCCTGCAGGATCAATTTACTAATTAGTTTTGTTTTAAAGAAAAAGACCGTTAATGATTCTAAGCTGTGGGTTGTTATCAGTGCGTTAAACATCGTTCCTTAATGTATTTTTTATTTTGCTACTTATTTACTAGTACGAATACTTGTTTTAATTTTACTTATTAATCAGTAATCAAGTTGCTGGTATGTAGCAGTCATATTTGACATGCAACAAAAATATGTTCTGAGAACGTTTTGCATTAAGTTTTAAGTTAAAAAATTCCAATTTTTAAACTGTATTGTTATACAGACGTTAAGGTAACATTAACTATTTGATAATTTAGCTAGCATTACAGGAACGTTTTTGGATGTTACATTCTAAATCATGTAACATTAGGCAAACTTCTAACTAACAAAAAAAGTGTAGGAAAAAAAATCCATTATTGGTTTTATGTTTCATATTTCAAATTATGTTTCAGTGCTCCATTTTGGAGAACATTGTAAACAAGCGTTCTATTAAAGTTAATGCAATAATATTTGTTCATAACTTTGAGAGAACGTTTCCTGTTAGCTGGGTTGTCATGGAAAACTTTACAACATTTGGTCTTAATGAGTGCGAAACCGGTTTGTGTGGCAGACCTGTGTCGTATAAAACAACAGGGAAATCCTCCTCACGTGACTAATGCTGACCATGACATTGAACGTGAAAGGAGGGTGGCGGTTGTCCAACATAAACAAACAAACCATTTGCATGAAAACGACAGACGCTCCTCTTCTCTTCCACCAACGTTTGTCCCGGCCTCTCACTCGTTCACATAAACATGCATAGAAATATAAAAGAGTCGTATGGGTTTGGCTTGAGTTTTCTTCAGAAGCGTGTGTGAACAGCAGTGGAAAAACTGGTCACGTCGTGCGTCCTGAGAGCTGCACATCATCCACTTCCAGATAAGGGAGGGAAACACCATTTCTAAGAATTTCCAAGGCTTGCCCTGAGCTTTGCAAAACATCACACAAACCGTAATAAAACACAGATCTCATTTTTGACCTCTTAATTCTTACAGAGTGAAATAGTATTTCTGTTCATATGTAATGTAAATATGAAACAAGGAAAGCAAAACACACTAAAGACACACCTACACAAACACAGACAAAAGGAGTGTCACGTTTCAAAGTCAAACTACTTTACTTTAAACAGCCTGCAATAGATGAAAACGAACACCAGAGGGCAGAATCTGCACCTGATCACATGAACTGATTTAGTCACAAATCTGGCACATCAGTAAAACACACTGGGATTCAATAGGTCATATGAATATGAAAATAAACATGAAGATTATTTAACTTAAGAAATCAGAATGCAAAGCAGTTATCAGAAATTTAGGGTTGCAGTTTTGCACTAATACAAAGTAGTCCGTTTGTGTCTGATAAACAATATATTAATGTAATGCAAAGCAATATATTATGATTATTACAAACATTGAAGCATGTTTACCATAGTAGCCTTCAGTTTCTGTAAGGATGCCAAGCCATCTGGATGTATTATAGCCCAGTATATATTTATAGCTTTTGGAGAACTTTATTGTAATAAGTTTTAATGAGTGCAAAACCCCCCCTTGTTCATTTTATATGTGTGTGTATGTATAATTTGTGTAAACATATGTTATTATAAATGTGTTATTTACGTCTTTAAACAAAAATAACCTGGAAAAGATATATATCATAAATCACGAATTAAGGTTTTTTATGATAAATGTAAAAAGGGTCTCGGCTCATGAATATTAAGTAGTGCGGACGCGCATCAAGTGCGTGTTTTGGAATATTAATTATATCATGATGACGTTTCTTGGTAGCCTTCCAATGGCGAGGCCGCAGCTTATGAATATACATCAGGCAGCCCCTGAGCATGCCGTGAATGATATACGGTTTAACTTTCCTCCTCGGAGTCGCACGAGCTGTCCCGTCTCGTCTTTGAGCAACAATGGGTTCAGTGTGAGCCGATAACAGTGCCAGAGCCTGCTGGCACACATCGACAAACACCTCCTTTCTGTTCCGAGCTGGACCGCTCCATAAGGAAGATGAGTTTGGACGCGGTTTATCAGCCCGCGCAACTTCTGAACTGGGTTTATCTGTCGCTGCAGGAGTCTGAGAGAAACGCGGAGCCTGATGGGAACTACAGCAGCAAACCGAAGCAGGACCTGGACTCGCAGCTCAGCTCCAGCATCATCAGCAGCTTCTTCCACGAGCGCGCGGAGGTGATGGCGTCACCACAGCATCACTGATGCTCTATCTATCTATCGATCTATAGACAGGAGTTCAGGTGAACATATCTAGGGTCAGGTGTAAACTTATTCAAGTATTTATAAACGTCAGTGTATTGTAAAAATCAATTATTTATTTGTTTATTGATAATATAAACAGCAGTTGTAGTGCTAACTTTTTTAATTAGATTTTTTTTTTTCTAATATTGTTCAATTTGTAGTGTAGATGAGCCAGAAACTATACTTAATATCTTCTGTGCTGGAATTTCCAAGATCTGATTATGACTGGAATTGGATACAAATTAAAAATAAGTAAATAAAAAGGATAGATGTGGTAGATTCTGGTACAGTGCCATGATGTTTCTATAAAAGCCACATGTTCAGACAGATGCATATGGTCTTGCTATAAACTAGTTATAGTCAAAGGAACATATCCTAGTCCTGCAGAACTAGATGCATTAGTAAAACATGCTTGCAACGTCTGGTGTCATCCACATTCACACTGCCTCCCCTCAAACACTTTCTGCAGTTCATCTTCTGGCTGTCAGTGACAAACAGCAGGAGTTCTGGGTTAACAAGCACACTTTGTTGCTATAGAGCTCCATCATGTGTATTTGTGTAGAGAATGACTGGTTTCAGCTCTGCTTGAGAGCTCTTTTCTCTGGCTTGGTCTGAACTGATCCCTACCAGAGAAAAGCATATCCCTGATGCTTGTGAGAGTTGCACATGCACATCATGTTGCATACATATACTTTTAAATGCTTGTCGTTGCATATTGCATGCTATTAACGTGGTGTTTTTAGCATGCGGTACTGTATATACTGGTCAATATATAAGCAGCTAGCTAATATTTCATTCCAATGGGACAATCTCATGAGGAAAAGGGTTTGGAGAATCATGTGGCAAAGTCTGTCTTCCTGAGGAAAACGGAACATTCTCTCTCACACAGATCATCTGCAGAAAGGAAAACAATTTTAAACAATGGAAAACAGAAATAGACAGAATTACTGTCAGTTTAAAGGGAGATTTTTGTGACACATTTGTATTATCAACAAACAACTGTCAGAATAAAACGTTTCAATTGTTACTCTCAGTGAGTAACAGTTTAAACGTTTTATGCTTATGTTCAATGATCTTATTTTCCCATCTAAACCAGCAAAACTTTGACTTTACAGGATAATAAAATTAATTGTACCCATAACTGTGTGTCCGCATATTATATTTCATCTACAATTTATATATAGCAATACTTATATTCTTAAAAAATCTTTAAAGTCTTATTCAGAATAATAACAAAATCTATGAAAATGAAATAAAAACAGATTTAAGGTATACTGTACATTTTATCATTTCATGCATTCCCTGGAAATCAAATCCATGACGTTGTAACCATATATTATAATTTACATAGATTTTAAATAAGGTCATGTATTTTAAAGTTAAGTTTTAAAAAGATTAATGTGATTTTTCTCTTTACAGACTCTGTGTAGCCACTTATATAAGGACTCGTCTCCCTACGCCTCTTTAAACAACATCGTTGAGGGCCTGAGTTTACTGACGGACAGTTTCTCTGACCTCTCACTGACCTCTGAACCCAGAAAGCCCTGCAAGAAACCTCCACCCAACTACCTGTGCCACCTGTGCTTCAATAAAGGCCACTACATCAAAGACTGTCCGCAGGTAAACACTCACTGCCTGTCAGTCATAATGCATTCTTTTTATTAGACTGTTATTATTAAAAATGTAACAGTGAGAGATTACAGATTACTTTTTTAAAATGTAAAACTAAAATACACAACTGAACTGGTGTTCTGGTCACTGCATCCTAGCAACACCTTAGCAACCATCCAGAACAACCTCGCAAATACATAGCAACCATCTAGCAACAACCCACAATACTCTAACAACTGCCTAAAAACAACACAAAGCACCCTAAGAAATGCATATCAACACCTTGGCAACCACCCACAACATTCCAGCAACCACCTAGAAACTATCCAGAAGCCCCTAGCAACATCCTAGCAACCAACCAGAACAACATAGTAACCAGCATGCCTTAGCAACACCATAAAAATGTATATAAACACCTTAGCAATGACCCAATGCACCTGCATAGCAACACCCTAACAACAACAACAACCCAGAGTACCCTAGCAACCACACAGAACACTCTAGCAACTGCAACCACTCGAGAATACCCTAGCAACCGCATAGCAACACCCTAACAACCACACAGAGTACCCTAGCAACTACACAGAACACTCTAGCAACCACTCAGAATATCCTTGCACCCTGGTAACCGCATAGCAACACCCTAGCAGCCACCCAGAGCACTCTTAACTAGTTCTGGGTTACTAATGGTGTGATTCTCTGACAGTCTTTTACTGTAACTGACCTGCATTTCAAAATTCATTGCGACCAGCACCCCACCCATACGTGGAGCCGTAATGAACGCCAGATGAACCTCTCGTGTTTATGAAAGATGATCCAGTTTCTTGCCTTTCATGACATCATTAGCTGTCAGAGATGAGAAAAAGCCCCTTGACACCAAATCCAGCCGAACACAGTTCAGTCAGCTCCAGGAACGGAGGGGAAAGCCTTTTATAGAAAGATGATGTGATTTAGATCTTTGCCCTCCACTAAATTTACTGTCACAGCATTTTAATTAGTCTCAGGTGACATTAGAGAAAAGATGATAATAAGAGACGAAGCGCTCTAAGTACAGGGAAGCAGTTTAAAATGTTTGTGCAAAGCAGATGGATCTGGATCTAAGTCTGTCTAGACATTAGCTTTGTCAAAATTGAGTTACATGACAAGAAAATCATGCAAGACAAGACAAGCTCAAAAAACACTTGTCACTTTAATTTCAAAACATACAGAAAGAACTTCAGAAGCACAGAGTTTGAGAGATTAATGACATGATAAAAGGTATTAAGAGATTGGATTGAGACAAGAAAATGAGTAGAACCGCATATTCTGCACACAGTTTAGCTATTTCTTTGTGCTTTTCTGCAACACTCTAGCAATCATCCAGAACCCCTAGCAACCACCCAGAACAGTCTAGAAACTCAATAGCAACCACTCTGGTAGCTGCATTGCAACACCCTAGCAACCACTCAGAACACCATAACAACTGCATAGCAACACACTAGCAACCACCCAGAACACAAAATGAGCTTCACCCTAGCAAACACTCAGAATATTCTAGCAACCACCCAGAACTGCCTAGCACCGCATAAGAACACCCTAACAACCACCCAGAACACCATGAAAGCTGCATAGCAACACCCTAGCAACCATTCTAGTAACAGCATAGCAACACCCTAACAACCACCCAGAACACAAAATGAACTGGACCCTAGCAAACCCTCGGAATATCCTAGCAACCACCCAGAACCGCCTAGCACTGCATAAGAAAACCCTAACAACCACCCAGAACACCCTAGCAACTGCATAGCAACACCCTAGCAACCATCCAGAACACAAAATGAACTGGACCCTAGCAAACCCTCGGAATATCCGAGCAACCACTCAAACTGCCTAGCACTGCATAAGAACACCCTAACAACCACCCAGAACACCCTAGCAACACCCTAACAACCACTCAGAACACAAAATGAACTGCACCCTAGCAAACCCCTGAAATATCCTAGCAACCACCCAGAACTGTCTAGCACTGCATAAGAACACCCTAACAACCATCAAGAACACCCTAGCAACTGCATAGCAACACCCTAGCAACCATTCTTGTAACAGCATAGCAACACTGCACACAGCAGCTGATGCAGCAGAACATCACAAGTTTTACTGCTGCAGGAGTAGGTGGGAATTTTTCACGCAGACATTTAGTTGTTTTTGTTTTGCCTGCCCACCTGTCAGCGTCCATCTCACTGAAACCCGACACTGCATCACAGCTGGACACGTCTGGCCGAAGAACACAAGCCAACTCTTTATGCAGTTTTGCACAGTGCTTTGCCTGCTTTAATATTTAAATTTTATTTTATGTTTATTTTAATACTTTGCAATGCAGTGCAATAAACTAAACTACACTAAAATAAATTATTAAATGCACTACATTCAATTATTACATTTATTAAACTAAGTAAAATGTTTGTATGACTTAATGGACAAATATTAATTAAGAACTAACATCCCAAAAAAACCCCAAAACATCCAGGTTTTCATCAGTAGGGTCTGTTTTTATTTCTGATTGGGATAGTTTGAGGTTCAAATCATCAGTTATAATTCAACTCTGTAACTATGTTAACTGGTGAGTAACATTTTGTTTACTCGCCAATTTTACATGGCAAGAGTTAATCTTGGACCCTGAATATAAAACTGACACAAATCTGCTCCTCATTAAAGGAATGAGTCACGTAAACTCTCTCGTGACCTTCTCTGCAGTAGGTTATATTTTAGCAGTAATCCGATAAACCAGTATCTCTTTTCCCCAAAGAGGTCAAATATACCTGAGGAAGTTTGTGAAGTGCTGAAAACATCTGTTGTTTCTGCAGGTAGTCCTGAAACCGATCCTCAAAATTCAATTAGAAGCATGCACACAAGCACAAGAACGTCTAGCTACAGCAGATTGAATGTTTTAGCTAGCTCTGTGTAGCTGGAAATGTAAATAATAGCATCTGGTTTAACGGCACAGACATTAAACGGAGCCTGGAGTACTGTAGTGCAGGAATGCATGTTGAGGGTGTTTGATGGGAAATGCATCTGTGTTTGTTTACGTGTGTGAAGTATGTTTCTGGCAGTTTAACCGATCTCATTAAAGCATCCGAGCAGCTATTAAACGTCTGGGTGTAACCAAATCTAGACCAGAATATAAAAGACTTTTAAGTGGATTCTGTTGACTTGAGCTAGCAAGCAACCACCTAGCAACCACATAACAACATACTAGCAAATCAAATCTCCATAGCACTGTAGCGTTTTAGTGTTAAAGGGATAGTGCGCCCTAAACTGATCATGTCATCCTAGATCGGCATGAGTCTCTCAGCAGTGAATGGGTGCCGTCAGAATAAGAGCTGATAAAAACATCACAATAACCCACACCACTATGGTTTGAAGTTAAAAGGTCTTAATGATAGATTTGTTTCTTACAAACATGCAATTGTTGCCTTCTCAAGATGATGGACTTTTTATTCTGACGGCACCCATCCATTGCTGAGACATTCCTCCAAATCTGATGAAGAAACTTTTTGGATGGCCATTTTCAGTACATTTTCATTTTTGGGTGAACTGTTTCTTTAACAAAGCACTCTGGTCATGTAAAGCAGGAAAACCCACAGAGATCTGAACTGAAGCCAGAGCACAGAGAATGTAAATCTGTCAGGCTGTGGGACGGACAGGAATGACACGAGTGGGTGTTTGACAGAGACCTTACTGTACTACAAATACTGTCCAACATCGTAAAAATATCATAACCGAAGTCCATACAACTTGTGCCTTAATAAAATATACATTTGAAAAGATGTAATATAATGTCATGGTTTGACCGCTGCAGTAAAACCAGCAAGGTTTAAGAGCATAAAATATAACTCCATATACGCTTGGGCGTCCCTGTGCCATCTGTGAGGTGTGGAGATTTCATTTACTGCACGCAGAGCAGATGTTGCTTGGAGAAATGCGGGGTTTTGGACATGCTAAAGTGTTATTATAAATCTCGAAATGACTGTAAATTCACTTTAAACTCCTTCTGTGTTCTAGAAATGTAATTTTTTACTGAGGTATCAACTCAGATTTCTTTCGAAAGGTTTGTGGTTGGTACGTTTGTTTAATTTAAAGACTTTATTTATTTGATCAAAAATACATTAAAAGCAGTAATGATGTGAAAAAGTATTCTATTTTAAAACAGCAGTGAATCTGTGTTAAACTTTCATTTATTTCTGCGATGTTTCAGTGTCACATGATCTTCAGATGATTTACTGCTCAACACACACTTCTGATTATTATTAATGATGAAAACATGGATGGAGACTGATACATTGAATTCTTAAGAATTATTTAAGCAACAGAAAGGTCAAAACCGCAGCATTTTCTTTTCTATTGTTATAAATTGATCAGTTGATGACTAAAAGTACTAAGTGCGGTCTCTCTGAATGGCTGGCCTGTGAGTGGAGCTCAGTGTGTTTGAGAAGGGCTGTTGGGAAATCTTAAACTGACACTTAAACCATCAGGAGCCACTCCCAGAGTGCACTGCAACACATGCAAGATGCATTATGGGACACGTTAGGCTCGTACTGTATGTGCTGCACCTACTTACAAAAACATAGTAGCTATATATTTTAAAAACAAGTGTTTGTTCAGGCAAAACATACAGAATCATTTGCTCTGTGGTCGTGCTAGCATTAGCAATTATTTCTTTATCAATGATTGTAGCATCTAGAATGAGTATGCTGCAGCACTAATGATGGACTGAACACATGAAAACAATCACAGATTGCTTCTGCTGTTCAATGAAAACACAGCAGAGCGCAGATATTTGTAATAATAATTGTGCACATGTTCTCCTCTGGATCTCACGAGAGCCCAAAGTTTAAACCATTATTACAGTGTTGGTGACTTCTTTCAAAACCATTGAAACATCTTACTGACCCCAGAATCTGTGTATGAACATATATATCTATACGAAAGAGGAAATGATCGCTCTGTGTGTGTGTGTCTTCAGCTCTGATAGGCTTCTGTGTTTCCTCCAGCAGGAAGACATTGTGCAGTGTGTGCATCTCTACAATATGTGTGTGTGTGAACTTTTTAAATATTATGTAAATTACACTAATGTAGCCATCAAATCAAAAAGACTGAAATTTATCCACTGTACCAGAAGGGACATGTTTTGCAGAAACGTTGTGTGCATTTCATTCAAACATGAACGTCTCAGTGTTTTTATTCATGCCATCAACGACAAATGATGTTTGGAGCCCAGCTTTCTTCAAAATAACATCTTTTTTTTGTGTGCCACAGATAAAATGTGTTGTTGTTTGTTTCATGTATTTTCTTGTTGATGTCAATGCACAGGTCATGTGAAGGATTATTATTGTCAACTTAAATTACAATTAAAACCATAAAATGCATTTAAAATATTAATTTATATATTTTGTTTTTACCTAGTTGCATAATTTGTTATTTATATAATAAATAACAATATAAAAGTAAGTAAATGAAATAATAATGTTAATAAATAAAAAAAATATCATATTAAAAGCTATATGGAAATTTAAAAAAATAATAATGATAAAATGAGAAATGTTTGTAAATAAAACTAAATCTAAAAATAAAACCTAATTTAAAATATACTGTATATATATATATATATATATATATATATATATAAAGTATACGGCATCAATACTAAAATATCCCAGGTGTTGTAAAATCCTGAAGAATGATCTTCGGTTAGGATTCAACACACACTTTAATCTGAGTTCAGTGAATGAGAGCGGGCTCCGGCTCTCTGAAGGGTGTGTGTGTGTGTGTGTGTGACTCACGTTTCCAGCTGCTAATATTCGGTCGTGTCTCGGCCAAACTCCTGCAGCTGGACTCGATGATGATGATGACGATGACGGCTCCTCCAAAGCATTCATCATAAAGAGCGGGGCCCCTCAGAGGCCCCGAGGGACACACAGAATACACTCTGAGAGCCCATGCTCTGTAAAAAAGCTGTTCACTCAACAGTAACACTACTTTAGGTTTATATTTCACAGTTTTGTGTTTATAGCTTGCCTTGTTTCTCACGGTTCTGTTTCTATTTTTCAGTTCTATTTGTCTCAGAATTCTATTTTGACCTTTTTCTTGCAGTTCTTTTCATATTTTGCTGTTCTATTTTTCTCTGAATTCTTGCAATTCTGAACTTTTTGTTTATGCCACATTATGAGAAAATGTACAGTATGTATATATATCTATATCTATATATATATATATTATCATAACTGTAAGAAAAAAATTGCATAGCAACATTATAAGTAATAGTGTTGATTTGCGGTCGATCAGGGCGAGAATGAATCGGGTGTTTTGAGGCGTGAGGAAGCCTGTCAACATCTTTCATTCACTCACTCACGTTTCAGAGGTAGTTGGTGGTCAGAAACGCTCAGATCCTGGCTGTGATTACAAACCACCTTCATCACAGTTCAGCTGGACATCCTACAAATCTTTCATTCAGCGAGGACGCATTCAATCGATCAAAGACGTTTCGAATGATACAATAGATTTCTATTTGAAGTAAGTGCTGCTCTTTTGGAGTTTGAGGATTTAAAAACTCTTCAGACTAACAGAAAGCTAGGCCTAAACTTCACATGGTGATTGTCTTCTCATATCAGATCTGAAAACATTTCAAAGATTTCTTGTGTAGTTTGCCTCTTTAGATGTTTTGGGTCAGATGGTTAAATTTTTTTTAACCCAAACTAAATCTAAAACCATTGAAAAATCACTTTTTTTTTCTCATGCTTTTCAAAGATGAAGCACTAAAATAAACAAATAAATAAATAAAACTAAAATGCTAGGTGTTAAAAATGACCAAAAAATACAAAAAAAGTTAAATAGAAACAAAAATGCACTGCATTGCTTTCATATATATTCAATTTCCCGATTAAAGCGATTGTCTGCTGAATGTTGATTGGTTGTTTTAGAAAAGCTGAAGGTGAATGAAGAGAAGGCTTAGTAAAGACGTGACAGGATTAATCAGCGAGGGGAAATCAGAGCTCTGGACGAGCATTAGAAAAGCATCATGGATGATCTGATAGTTCTCCGTCAAACAAACAGAGCTGAGAGAGAGAAGAAGAGGTCAACATTCCAAACGCAACAATGTAACATCGACGTCGTCTAACACAGAAAACATCACGCGTCTGAGATTCTGTAGTGATTGTGAATATCTGTTCATCAATTGAATGCATATTTACTGAATGAAACTATTAAAAAGTCTTGCTGACTGTCAGCGTAGTCAGATTTTTCTCTGATTGTGGCCTACTGCTGATCTAAGATGTTTTTGTGAGCAGGCTCGTCCTAAAGGTGAGGGTCTGACTCCGTATCAGGGGAAGAAGAGGTGTTTCGGTGAGTACAAGTGTCCTAAATGCAAGAGGAAGTGGATGAGCGGAAACTCTTGGGCGAACATGGGTCAGGAGTGCATCAAATGCCACATCAACGTCTATCCTCACAAACAGGTGACAGATCTTAATAGCATTCATATACAGCTGGAGGGTTTCTAAATAGTCTGTTTTTTAAGATAAAGTTTCAGTTTTATTATTTTAGTTTTTTTTAAAATATAGATTTTTTTTTAAACAAAATGTTTAGTATTAGAGCTGTCAAGCGATTAATCGCATCCAAAATAAAAGTTTTTCTTTACATAATATATGCGTTTATGCTGTGTTTATTTATTCTGTTTA
>JAUCMS010000061.1:681334-694599 GCA_032357445.1 Enteromius radiatus
AATATGTAAACATAACATATTTTCATTAAATATATACATGCATGTGTTTGTATTTATATATACTTAATAAATACACAGTATATATCTTTATTATGTAAAGAAAAACTTTTATTTTGGATGCGATTAATCGAGATTAATCGTTTGACAGCACTAATTAGAACTATAAAAAATATGTATTTCTATTTTTTGTTTTTACTTTGATTTTAGTTAAAGTCTTTGTACTTTATTTTAACTTTATTTCCTTTTTATTTTACAAGATGTTTTTAAAATAGTAATAATAATAGTAAAACTATATAAAAAAAATTAAATGCATTTAAAGTCTTTTTATGGCAAGTTTTTATTAGTATTTATCAGTTTTAGATCATTTTTAATATTTACAGTTTATTATTTTTCTACATTATTTTTATTAAGTAATACTGAACTATAAAAACAATTTATTCTTTTTATGTGTCTATAGTTTTTTGTTTTAGATTTTCTTTATTATTTTTATTTAACTTTTGTTGTTATTTTTCTATTATTATTTAAGTAATTTAACAAAAAAATGATCAGCGTTTCCTTGGCAACTAGCTGAAATAAAATAAATGCATTTACATAATTAATATTTTATTTCAGTGTTGATTTAATTTCAAAGTTGACCTCATTGGCAAATTATTTCAAGTTTAAATCTAACAAAAAGTTCCTGCTTAAAACAAGAAAAAAAAAAAGATTGATTTCCTTCTTAAGTAAATGTTCCTTGCTTGAGGGATGTTTAGATATTTTTTACAGTAAGGGCCTCCGAGTGAATGTTTGGATGGTTTCTCCTCTCTTTATGGAAAGAGTTACAGCTGTTAGTAGTTGTGTGTTAGTTATTATCTCCTGGAGGAGAACCAGACTGAGGTCTTCTAGATGTACCGGTGTTGTTTTGGCTCAAGATAAAGCTCTCCTCGATGCTTCTGACCTCTCTCTCTTTCACTTTCCTTCAGCGTCCTCTGGAGAAACCCGACGGTCTGGACGTATCGGACCAGAGCAAAGAGCATCCTCAGCATCTGTGTGAGAAGTGTAAGGTGCTGGGATATTACTGCCGTCGCGTTCAGTGACCTCTTCATTTTGTGTGATTTTACGACACATCCCTCAAAAATCTGAACAATAACAGTGACTGCAAGGTGAAATATACAGCGTGATGTGCATTTATTCTGAATTAAAGTCTGTACCTGTGTTTCTGTGAGATGCAAAAAACACTGCCTGGTCTGAATGGATAAAACAATCAGATGTTGCATAATCAAGATCTCTTCTTCACGTATCATTTCCAGTTCTCAAATGTGAAGGCAACTTGTAAGACTCAAGTGGCTTCGAGCACATCTTCTTCTTAAAGCAGGGCATGTACATGAGTGACAGTTACTGTGAAATATAATAAAGAAATAACACGTGAAGCAGGAATGTGCCTTATACGCTCTGTACATGCAAATAAAGCACTAAAACATCATGTCTTATTGCTCTCGGCTTTATTAATCAAACACTGGCCATAATTCATAACTCACGCATGAGAACTGGTCAGATGTGTGACGTTCTCAGTCCAGATGAAGCAGTTATTTCCTGAGAATGATGTTAAAAACGACATTTATTCACAGTTGATTGCTTGTCAAAACGGACATTGTGACATGGAGGGGGTTTATTTCCTTGGAAGACAAAAGAATATTGTTTTTCTGCACAAAAACATTTCATAGCGACTGCAATTTGGCTTTTGAAGACTTAAAGGAAGTGCTTTTATGTTGTTTTTTGGTCACGGTGATATACGGAAAAAGACGTTTTGTTTGCTCTTTGTGTTGCCTGGACATTTCGAACATCACACGGTTTTTCAGAGACGCGAGAGCGAGAAAGACTCTTCCTTTAACCCGAAAGTGTCTCACTTTCACATTACAGAGCAGCAGGACAGTAGAAATGCTTGAAACGACCGGAGGAGTAACTCTACTTGAGCTCTCCGCAGTCGCTGATGCTGATTCTCTTGGCAGTTCTTCCCGAGCGAGAGCCGAGAGCCTCCACCTTCCTCACCACATCCAACCCATCTTTAACGCTGCCGAACACCACGTGCCGCCCGTCCAGCCTGGAGAAAACACACACACACACCATCATCATCATCACCACACTCACTCATATTCACAGCACATGAAGAAGATTTACACACCACTCTGTTTTGACTGTGCATATGAAGAACTGCGACCCGTTGGTGTTTGGACCGGCATTAGCCATGGACAGGATACCTGAACACACACACACACACAGAAAACATTAGGAGGAACTAAATGAGTCATAACTAGTTTTCAACTTTGTTCAGATGGCTGATGCAGATTTAAATGCGTATTTTCATACAGACATACATCATTACATATATAAACACGCATATATTATTAGATATAGTATATAATATTTACACCACAACAAAAATATTATAAGTTTAAGTATTTTATTATAATAAATATAAAAATTAAGTTTTAAATGTAAATTTATTTTATGTATTTATTATGTACTATTATATATGTATATTTTATTTTTTAATTGCTAATAAAAATAACATACTATATACATACTAAACACACACACATATATTTATTTATTTAGCTTTATTTTAATTTCAGTTTTAGTGATAAGTAGCTTTTTTATATTTTTCAGTTTCTTTTTTTATTCAAGTTTGAGCACTTCTGTTGTGTTTTTGTCCTTTTTATCAGTTTAAAAATATTTCCATTCACTTTGTTTTTTAAATTATTCCTTCTTTTTTTGACAAGTTGTCAGTCTGAATCAATATCAAAACCTTTCAGTTAGTTGCTACATTTGTAATTTTGTGGTTTATTTAAGCTTTTTCTCTTAATAAAAGCACTTAGTTAACAGTGACCGCTCTTACAGCGCCATCTAGAGGCGTGGACAGGTCTCTGCAGAAATCCTGCATGATCTTTGAACAGTGAACTGAAGTAAACAATGAACAAACCCGCTGACCTTTAATCCCATGACAACACTCACAGAGTAAAGAATAACCTCACAGCATCTGATGAACAAAGCAAACACACTGACGAGTGTTGTACCTGGTCCGGTGTGTTTCAGCCTGAAGTTCTCGTCTGGAAACCTCGGACCATAGATGGACTTTCCTCCGGTTCCGTTGTGATTCGTAAAGTCTCCTCCCTGAATGAAACACAATGCCATGTGAATAAAAGCCAAGCACACATGTTTTTTTTTAAATGTCATCAAATGTGATATTAGTCATGCAGGATTAATGCAGCTCTTCTGTAAAGACAGGACGAGCAGGACTGTATCATTCACATGGATTTAACACGATACAACCGGTTACATTTGCTCATGATTCACCATCTTAAGTCACCGTTTAGCTTTAAACAAGTACAAATATACAGTCTTTCAATTAGGTCAAAATAGGCATGTTGTAGAACTGGAAGAAAAAGCATTAAAATGGTCATATTTCAACACAACAGCTATCTGGAATCGAACTGAATAAGCATTATTGATTCCTCTGATGTGCTTTAATCTCAAGCCAAGCCCAGCAGTGTAATGAAGCTCATGAGGGCGTGTGTGATCTTGATGAGGATCTGGTCACCTGACACATGAACTGTGGAATAACTCGGTGGAAGATGGAGCCTTTATATCCGAAGCCATGTTCTCCGGTGCACAGAGCCCTGAAGTTCTCTAGAAAACACGCAGATCATCACATATGACACCGGTCAAAGAAAAATCACAGCATTTGACGTGAATAAAAAAAAAAAAAGTTCCTCAAAGCTGTCCTAAGACAAGAAGGCATTTTGCTTTTAGGTTTAGATCCACTTCCAATGTTGACTGACTACTGTATAAAACACCTACAAAACAACTCATAGTGCTCTGAACACACACATATACTCCAGCACAACTGAAAAAACTATAGAATGTAATTAATATAAAATAGATTTTTTTTTAGTACTTTACCTGCTGTTTTGGGCACAACATCCGCATTCAGCTAAATTACGGTTCAGGAAGAAACATAGAGGTCAATGAATGAGAAATACTTGAGAAAAAATAATGTAATATACAGTCATCATATTGCGAAATTCATACATCTAAATTTAACAGGAACACGTTACGCGCTAGAGTATTATAAAGTAAAGTATTTTGGATCATTATTAACAGGTTGTAAATATTATGGCGAAGGCTGAGCTTATGAATAATAATTAGCTCAAGGTGCCGTTACTTTATAAACTTAGTGGAGCGTCCAGTCACGCATTCTGATTAATATTCATAAGCCCTCCTCGTATTCGTTGATTCGCTAACTGCATAGCTGCAGCCAATAAGACTAGCTAGCTCGCGGTGCGTCATTAATATTCATAAGCCGAGCCTTCGTCGTAGTAGAGTTCGTAAGTTCTCTCGCACTCACTTCGAAGGTGACTCTACCGAGCGGCTCGTTATCCGCCGCGATGTCGAAGAACACCATCGGGTTGTTGTTGGCTTGAGCTCCGGTGGCGTACATGCGCGCCGCGGTGAACGCCAGCGAGCACAATTTAACCCTGTTACTAATGATTAACATGCTGATTCCGGTTACCGTCTCCGCTGCGATACAGAGTTACACAGGAAGCGCTAAAGTGTCACACGGAAGTGTTTAAGAGCGCGCGCGCGCGTGCGTGTCAGTCACATGTTGATTAATAAATAATATATGTATATCGATCATAAACATATATAAACTATGCATAAAAAGTACAATTAATAATTTTGATAATTTAATACAATTATTGAAATTGTGTAAAATATATAATTTGATTAATGTAAAATGAAATGTAATAAAAAAATATATGTTTATGACTACTAGAATCCTACAGACCCTCAGATACATACACATTGTTTATATAACCTAACATTATTACTATTAGTATCCTGGTTTTAAAAATAGAAGAATATGAAAATATAATAAATATGTAAACATAAACAAAATGTAAAAAATGCATGTGAATATAAAATTATTCATATATACAATATAAAAACAATAGTAACATTTTTAATACTTAAAATTGATCCAGTTTATTTAAAAAATGTAAAAACATTTCATCAAATTTATTTAAATATAAAAAACCTAAAAGTTTATGACCACTAAAATAAAAACCCCTCCGACACATGGATTATTAATTAAAAAACACTAACTTTTTTTACCTAATATTATTACTATAAGTAACATGATTTATTTATTTACTTGAGCTTTTTTTTTTTTACAGAATTTGACCTGAACGCTAGTAAATAATTATCCAACGATAATTCAGCAGTTTATGAACTCATGTAATCAATAATTCAGCTTAATAACAATAAATCTCAGAAGGGCATGGAGTTTATTGAGGTTTGGTGTGTTGTATGAGCGGATCCCAATCAGATGCTTTATTTCTGTGTGAAAACAACAGCCATGATCTCAGGAGTCATCATCAACACTTCTCTTCATGGTGACATGTTTTCAGGACATCAGCTCAAGGGTTTCACAGATATTAAAATCATCCGTCTCTTTCATAAAAAAGGGAAGACTTGTGTCACGTATTCAAAATGAAGTCTTTGACACGCGATGTGATCATCATAACCAGCGGTAAAGTATAAGAACAATAAAAAATAATTTACCAAAACAAAACAGAGCAAAAAAATAATATTAAAAACCAATTAAAATGGCCGTTAGCTTTTACATACAGCTGCCCTTTCTACAAATAAACAAACCTGTATAGATTTATTTCACATAAGGCTGTCATATTTACTTGTACATATTAACAATATTTCTCATATTAACATGAAAGTCTGTATATCAGTAAAATATCCTTAACCGAGCCTCCAACAGCTTTACATATTATTGGTTTCTTAAATGGAAGTGTATTTTATGTATCACTCTGTCTGGACGTCAAACACAGGCTGCGCTCACAATTACATACCATTGAGATATAGATATAGATATATATAGATAAAGAAATCTAGTGTATATTTCACTCAGTACTATGAGATAAAAAGCCTAAAGTTGTAATTATGACAATAAATTCTGTGATTAAAAAAGATCAAATTATAATATTGTCTGTCATAATTCAATTTTTCGACATTTCCGTCATATTTTCAACTTTTATCTCATAATTATGACAGTAGTGAGTGGAAATGGCATAATTTCACCCTCTATCTCAATTATATCTTACAGTATGTCAGAAAACAGCGTGTCGGTTTTAGTTTATCCCTTAATTAAAACTTGTCATAATTTCAATTTAGTATGTCATCATTTTGCCTTTTTATCTCATAATGTTTACTAATGCCGTAATTTCTATTTAGTGTCATAATTACAACTTTTATCTTATAATTTTGACTTAAATCATGTCATATTATGTCATAATTTTGACTTGATCTCATAATGATCAGATTTAGGAGATAATTTGGACTTTTTAAGACTCATAATTATTTTTTTGTTACTCATAATTGACATATTTCATAGTTTTAACTAGTAAAAGTATCTAATCATTTTGACTTTGTGACATCATTTTGACTTATCTCAAAGTGCTGACTGCCATCATTTCCACTTAGTATGTCATAATTACAGATTTCTCTCCCTCTTATAATTATGAGATAATATTGACTTTTTACGACTCGGTTCATAATTTTATTTTATTTTTTACTTATCTCATAATTGACATATTTCAGACTTTTTATCTCATAATGATCAGATTTAGGAGATAATTTAGACTTTTTAAGACTCATAATTGTTTATTTTTTTACTCATAGTTGACGTATTTCATAGTTTTAACTAGTAAATGTATCATATACAATAATTTTGACTTTATGACATAATTTTGACTGAAATCATTTCCACTTAGTATGTCATAATTACAGAGATAATAGTGACTTTTTATGACTCGGGTCATCATTTTTTACTTAACTCATAATTGACATATCTCAGACTTTTTATCTCATAATGTTGTTTTTTCAACTTTTATCTCATAATTTTGACTTTGTCTTTATTTAATCATTTTTCTTCTCATAATTCTGATTTACCAAGGCATGATTTTTTTTCTTGTACGGCTTACTTGGTGAACTTTTCTAAAAACATTAAGAAACCTAACAGACCCCAAACTTTGAAACGCTAAACTAGTATGCGGTATAGTTCATTGCATTCTGAACGCAGCCAGTGTATTTCACACAGGAAGAAACTAGATGACCAATCAAAACTAATGTATTCACACATATTTACATGAACTGCATTATGAACAGAAGTGAACTAGATGGATAATTGCACGGCGTGAGTATGATTTCCGCTTTTCTTCCCCTTTATGTGTCGTGATTTATTTTGAATAAGAGCTGTGCTTCGATCAAACGTTTGAGAATGGCTTCTGAAGTGCTGCTGGACGTTAAAATGATGAACAAAAACAGCTTATTATACGAGGAGGAGTAACACAAACACAGTACGACAGCGGACGGATCTCTGTATCAAAATCAAAGCCAATAGAAAAACACAGGATTCGCTCTCATGTGGTAAAAAAAGACTGAGTTTAGCTGCAAAGTTGATTGCAGCTCTGCATTAATTTGCTGACAGAGTTTTTAAAAACATCCCAATGCTTTCTGAAAGGTAAAAATAAGGGCGCAGAGATAATGGTTCCCGTCGGCATCCTTCCGTCTGTCAGCGCTGGTTTTGAAATCGGAAGTCTTTGCAGGAAGAGGAAGTGACGCTAAGTGCATTTGTGTTTGTCAAGTACAGAGGAGCGTCTCAGTTATTCTCAAAGAGAGACAGCAGGTCGTCGTTGGTGCTGCTGGGAAGGTCTGGAGGATCAAGGTACGACAGAAGATCGTCTGGATTGATCAGATCTGGCAGCAGCTGCAGGAAAAACAAGCTACTTACCAACATACCACTTAGCAATCGTTCCTGCTGTATATATATACATACATATATATATATATATAAACACGCAAAATGTGTTTGTTTTTGTTAAAAACATGGAATAAATAAACATTAAAAAATTTAGATGTAACATAAAATTAGTATTTATCCAAATTCGTTCTTATTTATTATTATTGTTTTGGTTTGTTTCTGTTATTTGTTATTTAAGTGTAATAATTGAAATACATAAACCCAAAATATAAATGTAAAATTAGTATTTATACAAAACAATGAACATGAATTATTATTGTTATTATTGTTTTGTCATACATTATTGTTATTATTTGTTGGTTTTTGTTATAAAAATATTCAAAAGCAATAATAAAGATCATAAATATTATCATAAATATAAACAAATATGTAATTTAAACAAAAATGATTGTGTTTATACAAAATGAGGTACTTTTTAAAATGTACATTGATTGATGAAAAGTTATATATTATAGATGTGCAATACATTAGTGTTTTTTTTATTATCACATTATTTAGTTGAGCAGAAATATATATTTTGTTTCATTAAAACAGGTTATTGACATATGAATCTTAATGAAATGTAAAAGCAGACAGGCTGAACTCACATCTAAGGAGGCCTCGCGCATGTCTGCAGTGCTCTGACCTCCACACTGACCCTCCAGGTTGGCCGAGGGGTTAAAGGGCATTTCTGGGTGCATGTGGCCGCTGGGGGCGGAGCTGTGCTGACTGGGCGGCGGCCTGCAGGCGTGGGGCGGGCCGCTGTGATGTAACGGCTGCATACTGTGCTGCAGAGGATTGTGGGATTGATCTGTGTTGAGGGGGTGAGGCGTCTGTGACAGAAAACAACAAAATACACATGAAGTGACATTGTGATGCTCAATATTGCTATCATCTGATATAAATGTAAGATTAAGAAGAAATTACAAGGTTTTTTTTTAATTCAGTTGGTAACAGAACAAAAATGGAAATAAATAAAAAAATGTAAAAAAAAAAAAAAAAGTACTGTAAAAATAGTATTTATACAAAGCAGATGAAAGAGTAAAATTAAGATTATTAAATATGGATGAACACTGAACAGCATATTTGCATTCGCTGATATCAGTGTTTGGATATAATAATAGACATAAAACAAACAAATAAATAAGTAAAGTTAAAAATTACATTCAATTATTGAATGAAAGTATTTTTATTAATTAATGTAAGCTACTTTATTGTTATTACTTGTAAGACAAAATATACAAACATTAAAAAAGAAATTATAAAAGTGATTAAAACAATAAAGGACAAAAAATGTAATAAAATCTACAGTAAAAGTGAAATAGAAATATATATATATATATATATATATATAATAAAAATAAGCAGTATTTATACAAAACTATATATAAAAAAAAATTGACATATGTAAGTACAGAACATCATGAATGTAAATAATACTAAACCCAACTGAACTGCATCAGTAGTGTGTGTGTGTTTATGAGGACACAGATGTGTATAATGACATGGGTATGACAGGTATTACAATATGAAGGTGATTTATGAGGACATTTTCAGCGCCCCGTAATTCAAAAGGCTTAAAAAACATACTAAATGGTGTTTTGTTGAAAATCTATAAATGTGTGTAGTTTCCTGTAAGGGGTAGGTTTAGGTGTAGGGTCAGTGTAGGACAATACCACATACAGTCTGTACAGTAGAAACACCATTACACCTATGGAGAGACCCCAGAAAACATGGACACACTACATGAGTGTGTGTGTGTGAGAGTATGTGTGAGCGTGTGTTTGTCTGTGTGTGTGTGTGGTGTTGTGTTTCAGTGACTCACAGTGTCCTGCATTGTGTGTGTCAGGCTGTCAGAGGTCGAGAGGTCAGCGGGGGGGTGAGAGAGGTGCGGCCCCTGAACGAACTCACTCACTGATGATGAAGATGCTGCGCTGCCATGGGGATAGTCACCAAACTTACTGTGGCCCTGGAAACGGTTGCCTGGGAAACAGAGGTCACATAAATGTAGATGCACATTTGTATCTACATGTGTCCATGTGTACATACATATATATGTTCACATAGTGTTGTATATCAGTTATCTGCCTTTGTCTTTTAGTGCTGTGCTTAATGACTTCATTCCCTATGTTTGTAACGGGCCGCACCGGGGCTGATGTACTGGACAGTGCTGTTGTTGTGCTGCTGTGGGCTGGGGTTGGGGTACGGAGACGCTCCCGGGCCGAGCTGAGCGATCATGTCCATCACGTTGGGCAGCACCATCTGACTGGGACTCGTGGTTTTGAAGCGCTTGGACATCAGGCCGTCTGGATCTTCCTTTATGTGCGGCTCAGATTTGATCAGCACCGGCCTCCAGCTGCAGGACGGGTCTATCATGACCTCCTCAAACTCTGAGCTGCAACAACAGAAAACAGATCTGTGCAAAACACCTAAACCTACGGTGGCCAGGAGAGCTCAGCACATGCAAACACAAAAAATGTGACAAGTAATCACCACATAACCAATCACGAAGCCAGGGTTTATTATAGAAAAAGTGTGATGCTTATCATGGTTAAACTATAGTTAGTGTTTTTAATTGACCATGATTTAATTTTAGCATTAACTATGCATTAATACTGTCAACTATATTATTTGTATTTGCATTTATTTTTATTTTAAGGCGAGACACTGCAGTTAGAAAAATAACTAAAAGTTCTGGCCTTACTCACCCGGCTGATTGATTACATTGATCATTTTTTGTATTGCAGGTTTTCAAAAAAGTTAGGTTTAAATATGCAAATTCATTAATTAAATATGCACTAATTTGCATACATTTCTAGTACAAAAATGTAAATGTAAGCCAGTTTCAATTTTTTTTTTTTTATTTCATATTGGAGTCAAAAGATGTTTACTTTTGAAAGGGAATTTTTTCCGTGTCTTCGAACAGACAGAAAACACTATATCTTTAAAATTATGGGGGATTAAAATGTATATACTTAAGCAGATTATATATTACAAATCCCTCTGGAGTGGAGATTTATGGCTCAGTCAAGGAGAAAAAACTCATTTTGAAAAAAACCTTACATAAACATAAACATACATTACATAAAAATATGTCATGTCATTGAAAACTACTGACACAAATAAATATATATACATGCATTTGACATTTAAATAAAATGTAATCAATTCATAAACAAAATATACTTTGACTCCTAATGATCAGCGTGTTTAAATATAACACAAATATAAATATAACAAAGTTTAATTATAAAAAAATTATTCTAAAAGTACTGTAATAAAAAAACATTTTAACCAAATATATTAAAATATAATAAATGAATGTATATTATGAAATGTAATATAAAATAATCCATAAATTATCGATTTTATCTTTATAATATAAAGATTTTAAAATAAAATACAGTTACTTTTTAATGGCATCGATACGTTTTTAAAATTAGAACTTATTGTAATAAATTATTCTTTAATGTTTTGTTTTATTATAATAAATAAAAACAGTAAGATTATAATTTTTACATTATAATAAAATACATTTCACTATTATAATAATGACTAATTATAATAAATTAAATTATTATAAAATATAATAAGTTACAACAGTTGTGTGGAGTTCAGTATCAAAGTTACTTTATAATACTTTTATTATAAATGTAATTGAAAACTACTGACACAAATAGATAAAGAAACACTTAACAGTGTCTTTTGGGTGTGTTCTTTCCACTAGTCTGGAGAAATACTTCAGAAAAGTAAAAGAAAAAGTCCAAAATGTCAAACTTGACAGGTTTCTGCCTGCAGTGTCTCCTCAGGCTGTTTATTTATTTTTGTCTTGTGCGTATTTGCAGCGCTTTTATATTCTTGCAGCACATTTGTATGTGTTACGATTTGCTGTTAAACCCATGCTGTCAAAAGATGTTTTCTTCTATTTGCATGTGTTTTTTTTATTCGTAGGGCATTGAGCTTTCTCTGGTCTGTCTTTCAAAGCGAGCGCTAAATGCTGACTTACTTCTGAAGAGCGTTCAGGATCCCCCACATGTACTGATCCACCTCCAGACCTTCTAACAGAGCCGCTTTACTGAAGAAGAGAAACAGAAGATCAGTCCTGCATCACTCGAGCATCTCGTGATCTGAAGATGGAGTGGAGGATCTTACTTGCACACCGGACATCTCCATGTGCCCCGCTCACAGTTCAGCTCCAGATAGGACTCCAGGTCAAAGCACTGCAGGAGAACATTAACGCAACGTTTAGACAACGCTTATATGTGAATTTAGACACTTTTTGATGCCAGATATTATTTTTGACCCCCAAATATAATGATCCTGTTCCTTTTTTAATACTTCCATAATTTACAGACAAAACATCATTTTGTAAAATCATCATCGTGGCTCGTGTATTGGATATCCCAGCAAGCGTTCAGGCTGGTCCGGACCTGCACATGTTTGCAGTCGTGGCCTCTGGCCGGCAGCTGAATGCGGCGGAAGGTGATCGGACATTTCAGAGAGATTTTGATGGCTGTTTGCTCCACTCCATCATCAGCGTTCAGACCGGCACCGGCGACAGACACGGCCACACTGCTGAAGTTCCTCTTCACTGACAGACAGAGAGAATGAAGGCTCATAAATACATGTGCATTTAGTCATGAAACAAATGAGGGCATTTTTTTTTCATGGCAATTTTGTTTTTCTGAGCCAAAAAATTAATATTTACAGAAAACACCCTGAAGCGGTACCTTTAGTGATGCAGTGCTCTGCTGTGAGGAGTCTCTTCCTCAGTAACCCCTGCAGCACCGATCGGACGGCTGGCCGGTGAACCAGCTGAAGGACAAACAGGTGCGACTGCAGAGAAAACACATCACAGACGCTCACGCAACAGTCACAGAACCAGCACGAGACGAGTGTGTGTGTGTGTGTGTGTGTGTGAACTCACGCAGCAGCAGGCCGTCACTGTGATCTGGATGGTGTTTCGGCCCGGCTGACACACGTGCTTCAGGTGCAGGGGTTTGTGGGAAGTGGTCTTGTCGCCCCGTTCGATGGTGAGTGGCGTGGCGTTGACGCTGACTTGCACCGACGCAGGCCAGTTCGTGTACATCTGCATGTCCTCGTGATGATAACACTTGAACTGAAGCTCCAGATCAGACCTGACACACAAACACACACAGATGTCAGCAGGAAGTCTTTGTCTGGCTGCTTTTATATATTTATGTGTGTATGTACATATTTGATAGTAGAGTGCTTATAAAACACAAGGCTGGGAATTGCCATAAACTACCTGATTCGATATTACAATACTTAGCTACCAGATCCAATATTATTGAAATAAAAAAATTATATATATATGGGCAATGATTAATCGCGATTAATCGCAACCAAAATAAAAGTTTTTCTTTACATAATATATGCGTTTATGCTGTGT
>JAUCMS010000061.1:694699-710231 GCA_032357445.1 Enteromius radiatus
CAAAATAACTCAACACACAGCCATTAATGTCTGAACTGCTGGCAACAAAAGTGAGGGGTGTACTCACTTTTGTGAGAGACTGTATATATAAATATACAGTAGTCAACATTTGAAGTGGATCAAAAAAGGTCATCAAAGTTGTCCTAAAACAAGAATAGGCTACATTTTGGTTTTGAGTTTTAGAACAACTTGATGAAAGGTTTTGATTCACTACAAATGTTGACTACTGTATAAATATATATATGTATATATATATATATATAGGGTATATTTATGACAACCTTTGATGTGGGTTGGTTTCATCAATACAAAATACAGTATTCATCTTTACACAGTAACACATTCATTTTGATTTCTATATTTACACTCAATGTCATTTATGGCGTTTTTATTTGAAGAATGACTTTATTTTTTCACACATGTATGAAATGTTTTGGAAGTTTTGGAAAAGTGTAATATTTTGTAAAACATGCATACATTAATTAAGATTTTTCCTTAAAAATATTGCAGTTCATTGTTAATATTTGTGGTGTTATATTTTTTGTCAGTAGGCTTCAACTGAGTTTAATTATCACTATGATTAACTTTTTCACCTTGTCTTTGTTGTCATTGACTAAATAATAATAATACAAAACATCTCTGTTTTAAAGCACATTTTGTGAGTACTTTCGCTGATTATATTAACACCTCAAAGAGGACAGTGGCATACTGACCTCTTGCCCTGGACTGATTTCCTGCACAGCCCGTACTTCAGCGTTGATTCCTCTGTATGTGACTATGACGTTGGGACAACAGCTGTGGTTCAAGAGGGCAATGCTGAGAGAGAAACAGAAACACAACAGGGAATGTGAGAGGTGAAAAGGTGCTTAGAGAGCTAGTAAAGTATTACAATACTTAAAAAAATTAAATATAAGACTATAAATGAGAAAAATATCCCCACTCAGAGTATAAAACCAAATTCCTATGCTAATGAAGCAGGATTCCTTGTTTTAGAAATTCCAACTCATTGCAAGTTAAACCATTTCTCATTACTATGGTGTGTAAAACCATCATGAGCTTTCCATAATTATTATTTATTTATTTTTCTACAATGTCTAGATCTTAGTAATGGCCTAAATATAAACATGATTAAACTTTCTGAATTACTTGTTATATTATAACCATGTGCACCATGAATCCATTTTTCAAACTGTGTTTTTGGCTTGTCTTAAATCACCTTATTATACGCCTATAATAATTGTTTATATTCTAACTATTTAGACTGGTAGGTGCTGCTGTGGAGTGATTCGCCATAGACATAGATCTGGCTATAATGTTCTTCCGCAAAACACACTCTGTTCTGTTTATTAACCGGTAGGTACAGTGCCAAATGTATGGACAGCAGCTTTAAATCAGCTACAATTATATTGTACTGATTTATGCTGCAGATGCTTTAAGGCTGATGCAACAATACATTTAAATGCTATATTGAACTAATATATAGGTGCTGGTCATTTAATTAGAATATCTTCAAAAAGTTGATTTATTTCACTAATTGCATTCAAGAAGTGAAACTTGTATAATATATACATTCATTCCACACAGACTGATATATTTCAAGTGTTTATTTCTTTTAATTTGTTTTTTTAACTCTAATGAAAACCCCAAACTCCAAATTCAGTATCTCAGAAAATTATGACCAGCGCCTGTATATATATATATATAAATGCATTTGGCATTTAAATAAAATATAATCAATTCATGAATAAAATATACTTTGACTCCTAATGATCAACGTGTTTAAATATAATACAAATATAAATTTAATTATAAAAAAATCATACTAAACGTACTGTAATAAAAAAAAAATTTTTTTAACCAAATATATTAAAATATAAATTTAAAATGAATTTTATATAATAAAATATTTTATAAAATATAAAATGAATGTATATTATAAAATATAATACAAAATAATCCATAAATGATCAATTTTATCTTTATAATATAAAGATTTTAAAATAAAATACAATTACTTTTTAAGTGCATCAATAAGTTTTTACAATTAGAATGTATTATAATAAATTATTCTTTAATGTTTTGTTTTTAATTATAATAAATAAAAACAGTAAGATTAAAACAGCGGTGTATGGTCCAGTATTCCAGTTACTTTTGTTTCAAGCATTTTATCATAATTTATAAAAATAAATTACTTACATTTCACTATTATAATAATGACTAATTATAATAAATTAAAACAGTTGTGTGGAGTTCAGTATCACAGTTACTTTATAATACTTTTATTCTAAATGTAAAAATCAATTTGTCATCACGGTGACCCTCTGGTGATGGTGTATGACCTCCACATGAGCGTCTGGTGGACGGTGGGCCGCAGGTGGAAGATGTGATTACTGACGGCCAGGTTGTGCTCGAGTCTGAACGGCTCCAGAACCACACCATCTCGAACCGGGAACGTCAGCCGGAGGTCCTCGTTAGGGTTACCTAGGAAACAAGATGGAGATTAAGCCTATTTAATGATTCTAAATATCATTTTGCTTCTCAAGTAAATCTATTTTATATAAGAATCGTTGTGAAACAGCGTGATGTGTGATGATGTAGAGGCTCATACCTGGAGGAGGCGGCAGTGCATTAATGTTGGGTTTGATATCAGGAGGAAACGGGGGCTTCATGTCCTGGTTCGGCGACAGATACGGTGGCATATTACTTCCTGGGGTCACAGGGGGCGTGGGGTCACCCGGTAATGGAGAGTGAGGGAAAGCGCCCATCTGCCGCGGAGGCTACAAACACAAGACATCACAGAAGAACAGGTAAACACCCGAAACTCTGAATAAATCAGCTGCGGACTGAACATCTATCCAACGCACCCCACTGTAATGAAAGTTTCCTGTGTTGAAGTTATTGCTGGGTTCCTGTTGAGACAGAGAGACACACTCAGCGAGCTGAATATCATGGGATTGGATTGTTTTTTATATGTATGCATGATCTAAGATTTGTTTTTGAGATGTATACACTTCCTCAGAATCTGGCTATATAATACTGAAATAAATTTTATTACAACTGTATTACGAAAAAATAAAAATGATGACATTTATTAAATATATATGCATATATTAGAATACATTATTATTATTTAAAACAATAAAAATAGATGATAATTTAAAATGTATGATGTATGATGTTAGTGCAGGACCTTGTAGAACTGTCCCATGCTGCCGGGGTTCTGGTACTGGGCGGGTGTCCTCTGAGCGGGGTAATGCGGTGAAGAGACGCCTCTGCTGGGGGCAGGGTTCGGATACTGACCCTGCTGAGACGGAAACTGCCCGTTTGGTCCATACTGCTGCCCGTAGCTCCCCTGCAGAAAATCAAACACCTACACTCAAATCCCAAACTCATTTACGAGGGTCAGGTGCAGCATTGTTATTAACAATAGATACTACAGGCAGGAATGATGCATCTTCAACAAAATATATGATATGATATTAATTTTGTGATATTACTCGGGTGAAAGATTTGTGGCATTTTTTACATTTAAATCTTGTTGTTGTCATGTTTTTATATATAACATGATATAATATATAATATTATATAATATAATAATATAATAGAAACAGAATACAAAAATATGAATACAATTTTTTTTAAAAACATGTAAAAGAATATTTGTAAAAAATCTCAAATAATTAAAATGTATAAATATTATATTAAAGCATATACAGGTTATAACATTTTGTAAAGGTCTGCACAATTTTTTTTACATTTATTATTTATTTATATATTTAGAACATTTTCAAAGTTTACATGAGAAAATTCAGCGTTTACTGTGATTTACTGTATATTTGACCAGCTTTGGGTAAGTTACTCTAAAAAAGCAACTACTAGCTACATATTACATCTTCAACAGTATAACTGTACTAACTACTCTCTAAAAAAGCATTGCATTATTTATTACTAATTACTTTCTAAATCCCATATTGACTGAAAAAAACAGAGGTGGTCTTTTAATTCTTTCAAATAAATAACATAAAACTACATAAATGATTCATAAACTGACCAAAATATTTAAAGGACAGATTTACACTAAAAACACATATTTTAACATTAGATGCTATTAATTTATACAGAATTGCTTTTTAGTTTTTTAAGCATCAGAAGTATCTGTACTTCAGTGATTGAAAGTAATCCCTTACATTACTTTTGTAAGGTTATAGACAGTACTGTATTTGACAGCTAGGCTGTTTTCCTGACCTCTCCAGGATAGGCTCTCTTCACCCCCTGCACCGGCCGTGGCCCGTAACCCTGCTGGGGCGTCCTCTGACCCCCGTACGGCCCCATCTGGCCCCGCGGCTGCCCCATGTTCATAGCTCCAGGGTGAGCAGGGGGCCCCCGGGGGCCGGGCTGATTCACAAACGGAGTGCTGTAAGCCTGGTTTGGTCCCATTTGAAAGGAAGAACACATCTAGAACACAAACTCTGTTCAAACTCATTGTTTATTATAAATAATTATCCAGTTAGTGATTACAGACGCTCCCTCACCGGGCCGTACTGGTTCATGTCCTTGTGTTGCGTCTCCTGTAGCGCGGCAACCGTTGCCGTGGCTGTAGCGGTCGCCGTGGCAGCAGCAGCAGCCACTGCAGCGGCGGCGGCGGCAGCAGCTGGTTGGCTGAAGTCAGAAGGGGGGCGTGTCTGTGCAGGCAGGCCCATCCCACCTGTGTGGTTAGGACCGCCCCCATAACTGAACAAGAGAGAATGAGTTTAGATTCACAAAAAAAAAAATCTTTTTTTTCTGCTACTTTCTTCTCATTTTTAATTTAGAATTTAACCGAAACATCTGTTAACATCTGCTCTGCAGTGAATGGGTGCCATCAGAATGAGAGTCCGATAAAAACATCACAATAACCCACTTTTTTTCTGACGGCACCCATTCACTGCAGAGCATCTATTCCTCCAGATCCGATGAAGAAACAAACTGACCTGTTCCCGAATCCTCCTCCTCCTCCAGGATAACTGGATCTCCCGTACATCCCCTGTTGCATGTAGGCCTGGTTTGGATTGGCTTTAGAGGAAAACTGCTGCTGTCCAGTAAACTGCCCCGGGGTCATCCCTCCATTACCTCCCGTCATAGGGTTCATGTGGCTGTTTGAGTTCATCATGGAGTTCCCCAAAACCTAAACACACACACACACACGCTTTATGACATGCACTCAAACAGCAGCCTGTGTTCTGAACGGTGTTAAATAGCCTCTCACCTGACTCTGTGATGTGTTGGTGACACCCCATACAGTGGTCACAACGGAAACAGAACCCGGAGGCTGACTGGGGTTTTGTTGCCAGGAAACAGAGTCATATTGAAACGGTGCATCACTATGGAGATTGGAAAAAGGATGTAAACGGTTAACATGGGCAACAGTGTGTCATTATACAGTATATGTGTGTGTGTGTGTGTGAGAAACTGACCTATGTGACAGCGCCGGCTTCATGCTGTTGATGTTGGCCTGCATCGGGCTCTTGCCCACAGATGGATCGGGTTGTCTGCTTTTCTGATGACGCAGCAGCAGAAGTCGACCCAGATCCTCACACCACGAGGACAGCAACGCTAAACAAACACAAACACACATTAAATGGGCCATATTCGATATATGGGTCAAATCATCTGATGTTTTCCCCTGATGTCCTGGAGCTCTTTTTCATTTTCTCTCAAAAACATGTTTTCAGAGTACAGAAACTTTTTTTTTAATTAAAGGTTTAGTAATTGTGTTGTTAGTAATTTTTTGTTTTGTATTGTTATTTTATTACATCAAATTAACTAAAATGTTGCCTTTATTGGCAACTAGCCAAACTGAAGCAAGTTTAATTTTTCAAAATATATTTTATTTTAGTAACAAAAATGTTTTTTTTTTTTTACTACTTCTACTGCAAGATCTAAAGCATTTAACCATTTCAAACTAATTAATCAATAGAGTAAAAATTATTTATGTAACATTATTATGTGAATATTAATATGTTATGAAGGGAGAAGAACTAATTACACACTCTCATTGAGCTGAAACTGTCAAATTTTCACAAAATTTCACTACCTTAGCACAAAATCACCACAAAATATAAATTTAAACCTGGAGTACAGCTTTACAAGCAGATAAAACAAACACCTTTGAGTCTGACACAACCACAAAATCATCTGATATACAGTGGGACTTAAATGATTTTAGCAAATGGCTGCAATATAACAAAGAGTGAAACATTTAAGGGGGTCTGAATACTTTCAGTACACACTGTAGTTCATCAGGTTAGGTTATTTCCTTAAATGGAAAATCCTGAAAAGAAAAAAAAAATCCTGTTTTGAAACGCTCAATTAATCTGCCATTGGTCAGTCAAACAGGTAGCCCCGCCCCCCAATGAATGTCATTGGTTGAGACAATGTTGTTTAGACGCAATCTGACATTTATTTGGTCCTAAAATTAGCATAAAACACATTCAGTGGTTAGTTGGTTGCTAACTGTACAAAATGAAGGGTTAAATGTTAATAGTAGCATTTAATATAATTTTACATCAGTTTAAATGAATCTGTCGGGTGTTTGGTTTGCTATGATACCATCATACTTTACTCTTTACTCACGTACTAAGAGCTCAGAAGCTGTATGATGTGTGATCTATCAGAGCTGAAACAGATACGAGCAGACAGGGACAGATCTGCAGTCTGACGACACACACACACACACACACACACTCACACCAGAGGGCTGCTGTCAGCTTCACTCACTCATGTCTGTGTCATTTTCTATTTAGGAAAAGCCACAGTTTAACTATCAGTTTCTACCCTGAGAGACACCCGGACAAAATTACAGGCCGTGAGTGTGTAAGTGTGTGTGCGTGTGTGTGTGTGTGTGTGTGTTAGATCACCACACTGAATTAGAGTTTATCTTTAATTATATACAGGTTTCAACAGTCAACAGCCTGATCAAGTCATTATTAGACGTAGTTAACGACCTGTGCTGGTAATCACAAGGTTACAGGTTAAAATCTGGTTCGTTTGAATGAACCACAGAGCTCAGCGGAGACTAAAAACTCCTCATTTTCTCCATAGAGATCTCCAAAACTATAAAAACAGACATCTGAGCTGCAGCGAAGAGGAGGAGTTTGAGAGCAAAGATGACATGCAGGACAACTAGCAGAATTAGATTGGTCTCGATGAACTTTATTCACCAATTCATTTGCATAATCACTTATTCACAAAAGCTTCGAGGTAGCATTTGTCATTCAAGTGTTTTTGTTTTACATAGAAATGCTAAATATATGTTGAAAACTACAAGCTCGATGAAATACATTTTAGGAATTGAAAATATATTTAGTATCAAACTATATATACCAAAATAAATGTAGGCAAGAAAATACATTTTCCGATCTTACAGAAACCTACTATTAGGAATAGCCTCATAATGAGCATTATGTTTGTATTTTGCATTTATTTATTATTCTCCTTGCTGCTTTTTATTCAAATTTCTTATACATTCATTTCTTCAAATGTGACATGATGAATTTTTTCAAATGAAGGGCAAAATAAATTATTTTTGTATGCTTTTAAAATATATATTAAAATTATATAAAAAAGGCCATAAATACATATTTAATTAATTATATTTTTTTTTGCATATTTTAAAATGAAATATTTTTGCTTGATGGGGACGTTAAACATCAGATCAAACTGTTGACAGATGCATTTATCTAAATTAATTTATTCCCCGGCAATCAAACCCATGATATTTGTGTTTTGTAAATTAAAGATTTATATTTAAAGAATTAAAGTTTGAAATGCTCTGTGGCAAAAACTAAATCAAGTATATAAATCCCAAAAAACTTTTGACTTAAAATATTTCCCTCTCAATTTTTAAGCTTTTAAATAATTTGACACAATGTTAAATAATGCTTGATTAAGGATAGTCACCTGACATGCAGGCCAACAAATAAAATATTCGTTTTTTTACTAAGTATATTTTATTTGTTTTTATTTTAAGTATTAATTCATTTCAATGATTCAAATAATTATTAGCTTTTCATGAACACACAAGCCCTGCAGTAGGAAGCACAGATGTGTGTGTGTGTGTGTGTGCACCTGGTATTTATCATGTTATAGGGACCAACTGTCTCCACAAAGATAGGAATACCAGCAAATGTTGACCTTGTGGGGACATTTGTTAGGTCTCCGTGAGGAAACAAGCTTATAAATCACACAGAATGAAGTGTTTTGAGCATCTATAAGTGTGTGTAGTCTCCTGTAAGGGGTAGGTTTAGGTGTAGGGTCAGTGTAGGACAATACCACATACAGTCTGTACAGTAGAAACACCCCAGAAAACATGGAGACACTACATGAGTGTGTGTGTGTGCAGCATTATTGTGGTTCAGGTTAGATGAGGGCTCTGTCAGGCTTAGACTCCACTGCTGGTTTATAACTAGTTCAAGCATGAACAAAACAAGCCACTGGTTTAATGGAATGTAAAACACACTCACACTGTTCTAAGTGGAGGCGTTTAGAGAGTTTACCGCTTGTCTAGACGACGAGGCTTGTGTTTCTTACTGTAACTCTAACAGACGGACAGGAAGGGTCTCTGTTTTCACTGAAGCTCACTCACTCACACACACAGATAATGAAAACACAAGCAGTTGTGCTGTATTTGAGCTGTTTGTAAGAGAGCTGTGGTAAACGAAGGGTTAACGCGTGTCTCTATCTTCTGCAGGAGCAGCTGTGAAATTCTTGCTGTCTACTGAAGCGAAAGCAATTAAGAGGGATTGATCTGCAGGGATAACCACCAGCGAGATACAGACTCCAGCCGTGAAGCTCCTTTACATCAAAACATCTTTCAACGGTTAAAAACATCTGAACAATTCACAATAAATAAGTACATTTTACATATTATTTCTATTTTCAATTAATTTATTTTATTTTTGGAATGATATAATATCATGAACTGTGTGTAACTTTTAACGGGTTTATTTTGTGATAATGTCGGTACATTATCTGCTTATTTAAAACAAAAAACTTACCAGATAATGTATATAATGCATATATGTTACCCTGGAGCACAAAAACAGCCATAAGAGTCGTCATCTGAGAGATGAATAAACAAGTGTTCCACTGATTTACCGTTTGTTTTTGAAAGGGCAATATATGACTGAGATACAACTATTTGAAAATGTGGAAAAAAATCAAAATACTGAAAACCCCAGCAAGTTATCAATATGCAAATAAAGTAGGATGAGAATGCATACTACTAAGTTTTAATATATTTATAATAGGAAATTTACAAAAATATATTAATGGAACATGATCTTTATTTAATATCCTAATGATTTTTAGCATAAAAGAAAAATCAATGACTCTGACTCATTGAATGTATTGTTGGCTATTTCTACAAATGACTGCTTCTGTGCTCCAGAGACACATATATAGATCTTTACAAATGTACATAATAATAATAATAAGAATTGTGGAAGTAAATGAGCAATGTGAACTTCACAACTACTTGTATGCACTTCTTATTTAGCCATCACATTAAGATTCGTTTTGCAATTACAACTTCATTATAGTTCAATCAGTTCAAACCATTTGCTTCAAAGAATCGTTTCAAAACTCTGATTTAAAAATGAATCATTCAGATGCATTCAGTCTCTCTTTCTCAAGTGATTCAGAGTTCCAATCACACTTCATAATAATCTCTTTTGGACCTATTTGCTTTATCAGAGCAAAAAGAAACAAAATATACAGTATATGTTTCCAAAATGTTAATTTATATTTAAGATTTGTATTGTATTAAAGCACATATGATCCTCTGCTGCTGAAGCTAACGGTCAACTGTATTAATACCACAGTTACTGACTGAACTTACAAATAAATGGACATGAATATTGATTGTATATTATGTAGAAAGATAGAAACTGACAAAGCTATCGAATATTTAACCACAACTGACCACAGAGCGCCACCGCTGACCAATCAGAATCAAGTTTTCCAGAGAGAGTGATGTTAAAGCGTACCGTGATCTCGAGGCCGGTCTCAATCGTCAAACAGAAGGCGTCAGTGTCATACACAGATCGATCCTCTTACTGTCAGACGCTCAGAAGCCAAGTGAAGAAGTGCATGAAAACCTCAGACACACACACACACACACCCCGTCCAGACCGACATCACACAGTTATAAACCTGAGTTTGTTTCTGGCGCTGAGAGACGAATCATTCTCAGACAGTACGAGAATCTCAAACAAGCAAACACCAGACAGAGATCACTCTGACACACTGCTGGAGAAAAACCCGCTTCCTATGAAACACATGACCCTCAAGATGCTGGATTATCCTTCAATGAGATCCTCAAAACACAAAACTAGACGCTCAGATGTTTAATTATATTTAATAATTTTGTCTACGCTTGAAGTGCACATGGAGAACCACAATCTGATCCAAAATCAGTTTCTAGTTTTACTCAGTATATCATAAATAGGCATACTAATTTATTTTCTCAGAAGTTATTTACAAATAGAATATGTGAGAATTACATGTAATTACACTAAATGTTTTGCTCTTGATGCCACGGGGTTATTATAGTCAGGCAAAACTAAAAATAAAATGAAAACCAGTTAAAAAGAATCAATTTTAGTTGTTGTTTTGAAGTGAAAACAAACATTATATATATTTTTTTATTTATAAGATAAAATTAAATTATTTTTTTAAATAAAATAAAATAATGTTTTTTGTTTTACATAAGAAGTAAATAAAAAATATATAGGCAAGTATAACTAAAAATAAATAGAAAAATATTTAAAAATAATACATTTTAGTTATTGTTTTGAAATGAAAACAAACATTAACTATAGTTAAATAAAAAAAGATTTTTAAGATAAAATTGATTTCTTTTTTATAGCAATAGCTAGTTGCCAGGGCAACATTTTATTTATTTTTAATTTATTTAAAATAAGATAAAATGTAATTTAATTTTTGAATAAAATAAAATAATGTTTTTAAAATAAAAAGCATATTACAGATAAAAAAATATTAAAATACAAATTAATATAAAATATATTGGACAGTATAAAACAACTAAAAACAAAATTATAAGAGTATCTCAATGATATTAAAATAATACTGACACAGACTGTGTCTGAAATGTTTTTGGATGTAAATATATAATCCTCATTAGCAGACCATAATGTGCTCTGCTTCTCTGTGGGTAGCTAATGTTGTAAACTAGTCACGTCATCGTTCTGCTCAGTTTCTCCCAGTTGAGCAGCAGGTCCAAAAGCACCGTTTCGACTCGAGCGCTGAGACAATTGTAGAAGACGGAGGAGTCTCACCTGCTGATTTGGGGGTGAATTTGTCTCTGTTTGCAGCACAAACGGCCAGCAGACGATATCCCAGATCCATGTCATAACCCTGCTGACCAGCGACACGACTCACCACCTGACACACAGACACAAACAATACTCAAACATCACTGAAATCTCAGCGTTCCTGCGTGCTTGTTTTGTCTAAGTAAATGGGGCGGTTGTGGTTTTGGAATAAAATCTCTGTCCTGATTTGCAAACCCTCGTCAGGTCGGCCCACGTTAACCAGCACCACACCCTGAGGCCTTAAAACACAGACGCGAAGGAAGCAATCTTTCATATCTGCGTCTTAATTACAGTTAAACACACATCACGTGTGTCTAAAGCGCCTAATTAAACTTCTGAGGGAGGTTTGGTTTAGCCCTTTTTCCACATTCTCCTTAAACGCAGTTCAGATCTGCATGTGAGAGCTCTTTCTCTGCTGGAGAAATGTGTTCAAAAGGCAGAAAAACTAAATCAGACATTACTGCAAAGCCACTTAAGAGAATAAAAGTTACAAAATATAATTAAAACAACTACGTAATTAATACAACAGGAAAGTCAAAGAGTAGACTCATAGAGAAGAGACTGCAATATAACCGAGCAGAACCATTTCAAATAACATGAATAGAATTAATTGGAGCAGAATAGAACTGCAAGAAATGAAAATAAATAAATTAAAGCACAATAGAGTAGAAACGTAGAAAATGTACATAGGAAAGCAGGATTAAAATCAAAAGAATAAATGTGATGCAGATTATACCAGAAAAAACAATATAACAACAGAATACAATAAAATACAACAGAATAGAGTAGAATAGAATAAAATGGAGCATTACATTGGATCAGAATAGAATGGTATTGAATAAAGTGCAATAGGATAGAAGAGAAGAAATCTGAATAGAATAAAATAAATGATAAAAACTGGAGCCAAACTGAAAAAAGAGAATAAATGATTTAGTGCGCAGCAAAACAGAAGAGTAAAATAGAGTAGAGTAGAGTAGAGTAGAGTAGAATAAAATAAAAATAACAAATTTGAGCAGAATAGACGAGAAATAATAGAACAGAACAACGGAATAGAAGAACTTTCAATAAAACAGAATAAAATAACATAAAATTACCAGAATAGAATTAAAATTGTATATATTACAGACTTGTCAAACAATGAATTGTGATTAATCGGATGCAGAATTAAAGTTTTTGTTAACATATGTGTACTGTGTATATTTATTATGTAGCCTATATGTAAATGCACACACATTCATGTATATATTCAAGATAAATAAAATGTATTTATATATATGACATAAATTTTATAAATATACATGTCAACTTGAACTTTCTACATTATATTTAGAAGTAAGTTATTAGTGGTGTCATGTCAGACATGTACAGTTGTGATCAAACTTTGTGATTGTGGTTAAATGTTGCGATTAATAGATTAATACTGCATGTTGTTCCAGGGTTAGCATCATCTAACAGCGGATGAAAGCTGGCTGCTGATTGGTTGAGTAAGTGAAATGCCCTCACTGTTAGGCATCCCATCAGGCTTTGCTCGAAGGGCCGCTGAAACGCTCGTGGATCTCCACACCAGTCTAACAGCTCCGACGCCGCCGTCTGGAAATTGGCTGGATTTTGCAGGTGCTGATGAAAGAAAATCAGTCAAACATCATGCATGTAAAAATGGATTTAGCTGTGAGTGTACGCCTTTCAGGTGTGAATGAAATACAAAAATATTCATCACTAATCTACAGGAAATGACTGTCTATTGTTCCTGGCAGTCTAATAATAGACAGCTCTCCAGGTGTCCTGTAGGGGGCGTCACAGCTAATGAATCTATTCAAACACTTATTTAACTGCAGAGGAACTGACCAATGGAGACCCTAAAGGTGTTTTTAAGGTCTGCAGGGATGTGTTTTCTCTCACCTGTTTGATGCAGTGGAGCCGGTCGTTGGTTTGCTGGATGTGTCTGTCCATGGACGGGAGAGAATTCATCCTGCCGGACCGTCTCTGACCCTACCGCCCGGCCATCCAACGCTCAGACCCTGAAAAACACACTCTATTTAGACACAGTAGAGATTCAGTGATCACAGAGGCTTTTACATTAAACAATGAAGACAACAGGTCAAGAAAAATCAAGGGTTATTATAGATACACTACAAAAACTAAAAGTATGTTTGCTACTTAAATTAAAATAAACAATACCGAAATTCAAATAAAAAATAAATAAATTAATTAACACAAATTTTGCTTGGCAATTATCTCAAATTAACCATTTTAATTTAACCTAATGTGCCAAAATAATTAATATTAAATAAATTTTAACTACATAAAAAAACAAAAATCAAACAAAATCGAAAACTAATAAAAAATAAATAAAAATCTAATTCAAAATAGTTCATCAACTATATTTAAAAAATAACAGTAAAAATCTAATGAATTATAAATGCATGAAGTATTATAGATATATATTTTATAAAATGCTGCTCTCTAAAAATGTAATTTCTCTCCCAATGTACTTTAGTTTGCATGTTTTCTTTATTATTAAGTAGTACATAAATGCACAGCTATTTATTCAACATTTAGATAAATGTGTGTGTGTGTGTGTGTGTGTGTGTGTGTGCGTGTTTAGAGCAGCAAGCATTTCTGCTATAAAATAATGAAACCAGGTCAGAATATGAGAGCCGATTCCATAATCAGATGATATTACAGTCCCGTTTACATCATCCGTCTCAGTCGCTGAGTGATATTTATAGTGTAAATGAACAGTATATATGCCACAGCAGACAGTCAGACTGAAGCTTCCCAGAATGCACCAGCAGGAGTTTGGCAAACATGCGGGATCTCTCGAGTACTCGCAACTATCAGACTGAGAGACTGCAGCGGCTGGAACGCTTGCATAACTAACAGACGATGTGCTGAGACAGGCTACATCACACACACACACACACACTGGGACAGACTGGAGGGTGATGGGAAACATGTCGAGTTGTTTCCCGGCTGTTTAGTGAACATCAGTAACCCTCCACAATCACACGACTCTTGTTTGTGTTACATCACTCAGTGAAAAAACGACATTAAAGACGTCTGAGTGGCACACACACACTCACATGCACGTCACATTCATACAGACGTCAAGAACCAGGAAGAGTCAGAGACGGAGTCATAAGTGAAACTAAAAAACACGGCTAAAAAACAAGGAAATAAAGATTCTGTGCAGATGCTGATGTATTCTCTATTTCTGTATCACATTCATATTCCCTTTTACAAATTATTAACACATTCTTAAACTTTCATACTGAATTATGGCCATATTCATACACCATCACGCTAAACAAATTCCATGTTGAATGATATTCATAGCCCATCACACTGGATGATTTCTGTATTCATACACCAACAACATACTGAACTATTTGACATATTCATACACCATCACGCTGAACAATTATCATGTTCATAAAGCATCACACTGGGCGATCTCCATATTCATCCACCATCATACTAGATGATTAACATATTCATATACTATGCATGACACGTAATATAGAACAGTTTGGGCTAATAAACTGTCCTGTTCCCTTTGCTCACTCAAATAAGTCATTCAGCAGTGTGTTTCTCTGTGACTCTGATTCAGCCTCAGGAAATGAGGCCTTTCCTGTCAGAGGAAGAGAGCGAGTTTTACAGGCTCAGACAGGAACTGGTGCAGGGAGGAACACGGACATCTGAAGCGTCGGAAGAACATCACCGAGCCGCTCAACTTCACCTCCACAGACCTTTCTGTGCTTTCACTTCAGTTTTTAACAGAGAAAACCATATTACAGATTTTATTTTATTTTCTCTTTCTCCTACAGTTGGAGAGGAGGATGATGTCGTGTTGATGTCATGATGATGTGGTGATGATGTTGTGATGGTGTCGTGGTGATGCCATCATGATGTTGTGTTGTTGTAATGATGTCATGATTATGCTGCGATGATGATGTCGTGTTGATGTCATGATGATGTGGTGATGAGGTTGTCATGGTGATGCCATCATGATGTTGTGTTGTTGTAATGATGTCATGATTATGCTGCGATGATGATGTCGTGTTGATGTCATGATGATGTGGTGATGAGGTTGTCATGGTGATGCCATCATGATGTTGTGTTGTTGTAATGATGTCATGATTATGCTGCGATGATGATGT
>JAUCMS010000061.1:710461-726704 GCA_032357445.1 Enteromius radiatus
TGTTGTGTTGTTGTAATGATGTCATGATTATGCTGCGATGATGATGTTGTGTTGATGTCATGATGATGTGGTGATGATGTTGTCGTGGTGATGCCATCATGATGTTGTGTTGTTGTAATGATGTCATGATTATGCTGCGATGATGATGTTGTGTTGATGTCATGATGATGTGGTGATGAGGTTGTCGTGGTGATGCCATCATGATGTTGTGTTGTTGTAATGATGTCATGATTATGCTGTGATGACGTAGTGGCGATGTCAAGACGATGCAAATAATGCAACACATTGTGTTTTTTTACGTGCATATTCTGACATATAACCAGGGTTTCAGTCTAGGTCAATTTAAGACTTTTTAAGACCAAGTAAAGAAAAGCTAAGTTATCAATTAAAAGGAACACAATCTGCCAATATAGTTTGTAAATGTCTTGTACTAGCAATGCTTTAACAACAAAACTTTCAATAGATCTCCTTTACTTTTCCATTTCCATTACAAAAACTGCTTCCAACCACTAGAATATGGAAATAACCTTCCACTCAAGCTGCAAAAACTCTTTTAAATTTGACTTTATGAATTGAAGAACTTCTGCTTGGATTTAAGACCTTTTTAGGCCTTCATTTGTGGAAAGGAATGAATTATTATTTTTAAGAGCCACAGACAGCCTGTATTCCAGAGTGAAACAGGATATTCAACAAATGTAGGTCAGCACTTTATTTTCTTCATGGAAAAATGTGTATCAATATGAGAGGTGTTTTAAATCAAGACGGCTGAAAATGGAAAGTTGAGCAAGGTATGACAGTTATTACAGCTTTTTCTTGACAAGACCAGGAGTAGTTCTTTCTGATTTGACGTTGACGTTCATCTAAACGAGCTCATAACACAGAGATAGAGACGATCGTCACTGCTGCTCACAATAGCCACTGTTCACACGCTCAACAATACAGCTCTGTTCTGACCTCCTCCTTAACACACACAGTCTATTATACCAGCTAATATTCATCACCAGCTGCAGACACACACATTCATGAGTCATGTGTCCACAAACACACACAGCCGTGTGTTGCAATATTTGCGCGTGACTCGGTTGCATTTGATGTTCATACATTTTCCGCATTTTTTTAAAATAGGAACTACAGCTGATAGATGGTTTGCACATTGTTTAATACATCATTTTCAGAAGTAGGTGTTTCTGCGCTAGTTACAAAATCACTGCGATGAGAAACCAGAATTTGTTAACAAATGAGTCTGTTCATGCAACAATTCGTATTATGTTTACACCTTCGTGAAGTATTTGGAACAAACTTGTTCTGACTTCTGTTCGGCTAAAACAAAGATGCGTGTATACTTATCTAGCAAGTAGTTTTCTGATTGTATGCGATTTATAAATAAATAACTAAATAATATTCTATCTATGTCTCTATATTTGTAGATATTTAAACACATGTATATATAATTATTTAATTTAATTTATTAATTATAATTAATAAATTAACTAATTTAGTTATACTAAAAATGTATATACTACTTGCATTTTTAATTGAAGTATATTTACCTATTTATTTATAAACAAATATGCTATTAAACATTTCTGCTAAATGTATAAATGTAATTTATATATATATATGTATATGTATACACAATTTATTTTATAAATAAATATATTTAATATATAAACAACTTTTTTTTCTTAAATATATCTTATATATGCATGTGTGTATTAATATATACATAATAAATTTACACAGTACACACATGTACACATATGTTTTCTGATACGATTAATCATGATTAATTGTTGGCCAGCACTAATACATATATATATATATATATAGTTTGTCTCTATAATCTATCTATTAAAAAAATAGTCAAATATTTCTTTAATTATTTAATTTGACTCAAGACGGCTTAACTCTTACCTGTGTATGTTCTGCGTCCTGAGGACCGAACAGCAAAACGTTACGAGTCCATCAGTTGCTCATCTGACCTGAAAGAAAACACAACATAATTAGCTACATACAGGCAAATGACTCTTATTTAAAAACATATGATTCATTGAACATGTTTCAGAGTTTAATATTCCTGCATATTCTAGTTTAAAGACAATCTTGGATAAATGATTGCAGTGCATTATAGGGTTAATGTCTGTATAAAGAGCAAATGTGATGTAATGTGAATAAATTTGGTCAGGAGCCTAAGCACACTAGGTTTCATAACAAAATCATCATTATGAAACATTACAGTAAGTGATTTATTAATTTAATGAACAGTGAGGCATAAACGGACAGAGAAAAGAAGCAGACGGAGCGGATCAGTTCTTACACGTCCAAACAAACACGCCGTCTATCAGAAGAAAATCAGAGCTAGATTCATCGGGGCGAGAGTGATTTTCTAGCAGGAGACGCTGGCTGTTATTTTTAGAGCGTCTTGGAGACATGTTTAAGGACAGCGTTCAGTGCGGTCTGACCCTCTGCTCACCCTCACATCACTCCTGATTTATTTAGATCCCTCACTCGAACGCTCTGATCTGTGCCGTATCTCAGAATGAAACCACCAGCACTTCACGACCATTCAGTTCATTATCCGGAAATGAGGAGACCATGTGCAGTCAGATGCTCATTATCACTTTTCAGGTTGACTCCTGATTATACATGACTCTCAATTAAAAAAAAAAAGATATACATGTAAATTTGCATATTTATATTTTACATTTAAATATGCATACATACACACACACACTCATATATTTTTTATTTATTTATTTATTTAAATGTATCTGTTTATATAGATTAAATATAATTATTCTTTTTATATTATTTATATGTAAATTAAAACATATTTATTTCTATACAAATGTGTAAATATTTATTATATTAAACATTTCTGTTAATTAATGTTGAATATATTTATTTTTATATATTTTTAAATATATAAATATTTAAATATTTGTATATGAATATGAATGTATGCACACATATATATAAATATTAGTGCTGTCAATGAATCACATCTAAAATAAAAAAGTTTACATAATATGTATTTGTACTGTTTATTTATTATGTATTTATAAATACAAACAAATTCATTACATAGTTTGAAAATATTTACATGTATATACATTTATATTATTATATTATATATAAATATGTTGAATATATAAACAACATATTTTTCTTAAATATATACAAGTATTTGTTTCTATTTATATATACATAATAAATATACGCACTCATTTATTTTGGATATTTTTGCATTTAATTCCAGTTTGCAGAAGAAACTGGAAGCTTGTGAAGCGTTTTCCTGAAGGAAGAGAGTATTGTATCTAGGATCGTCACGGCTTACAGCGCTGAATTTACTCTAACTATCATTCCCACATCTATCCCTCCCTACAGACCTAAAGAGAGCCGTGTGTGTGTGTGTGTGTGTGTGGCCAGGTGATGCATTAGAGCGTAATGGGAAGGAAAAGTCTCTTTCTCTCTCTCTCTCTCTCTCTCTAATTCCAGATCTCTCTGACACCTCCAGCCATTCATCACACGCTCCTCTGAGCCTGAAGCGAGAGAGAGGGAGGAGAAAAAAAAATCAATGGAGTCAGGACTGCAAACAGGCCATAAAGACACCGGGAGGAAGGTACCAGCTGCAGTGCAATTGATTTCTTTAAGTAGAATAACACCTCACACACACACACAGCCATTCATACACAGCTGCTGAAACACTTCTGAAGAGAACTCAGCCGCCTGGTTCAACATATCAACAGAGAATGAGTTACTAATGAAATCATCTGCTGCTCACAGACAAGCACTAATATCGCTTTATATACTGAGACCTGAATATCCACTGAAAGTCTCCAAGACCACGGGTTCTAGATATACATCACCAGGGAAAGAGAAAATGCCTTTACATTGATTTTTCATGTTTCAATAGCAATACTTTTAAAACAATAATCAAATATTCTCAAAAACATACTATACCAAATAACTTAACTTTATATGTGACCCTGGAGCAAGTGTCAATGTTTCAAAATTGAGATTTATACATCATCTGAAAGATACATGGATATTTAATACAAAATGAAAAACTTAAAATATTGTGAAAATCATCTTTAAATTTGTACAAATTAAGTTCTTAGTGATGCATATTACTAAGTTTTGATATATTTACGGTAGGAAATATACTAGATATCCTAATGATTTTTTGGCATAAAAGAAAAATAATTTTGACCCATACAGTGTATTTTTGGCTATTGCTACAAATATACCCCAGCGACTTAAGACATATTTCACTCCAACTATCAGGTTAAAAATAAAACTATAATATAATATTAGAATATACTGTATTTTTTAAAATAAAACAATACATTATTCTTTTTTTGAATAATAAAACATAATATATGACAGTAATACACTTTTGTTTCTAATATTATCAACTGCCAAATGGTTATCATTTAATACATAAATAATGAAAAGTTTTTTGTTTACATACTATATGTGTGTGTACTACTGTGTATACTGTATTTATTATGTATATGGGTCGAAGAAGATGTCTGCAACAATTTATGTCAAATTTAAAACTAACTAATTATGAATATTATTTAAGAAAAATGTTGTTTACATATAAAATATACTTTTATATATATATAAATATATACACATACATATTTTCAAAACATATGCTATATGTGTGTGTCCTTACATATACATAATACACAGTACACACACACACATATATAACGTAAACAAAAACGTTTATATTAGATGCGATTAATCAGCACCACAGTGTATATCTAAATTGTAATATTTCATCTAATATGTATATGATATAATGTAAAGAAAAACTCCAATATCACTAGGTGCATCTCTGCATTCACAAACATCAGCAGCACAGCATCTTCTGCAAACACCCAGTTTTTTCTGCTTCTCTAAACGGTGTAAAGAAGACAAAGCAGCGAATTACAACATCTGTCAGCGTTAGCTTCTTAAGACATGCATGAACACGACAGCCACACGCCTCGTCTTCCAGAGCATCTCGAGCTGCCAGGAGCCTGCAGTCAACCCTTCAGCAGATCTTCAGATGAGAATAACGCTTTTAAAGGAGTCACAACATAGATAGTCACCGTCTTGACCAGTCTCATGCCTACAATCAAACCTGCCATCTTCAAATCACAACATTTGTGACTCGTGCTTTCACATTTTCAAGTCATTTTTACAGTTTAGTTTCAGTCAATGGCAGCCTGGGTCGCTGTTGCGTTCCTCTTCTGATAATAGTGTTCAGCGGACGGCAGACACTCACTTATATTATCACTACAGGCTTTAGACATAAGGACTAAGAGCACAAATATTCATTCACATCCTCAGCATACTTCAGTGAGGACACAAAAAGGATCACAAAAACCTCCTTCTGATCAGTATTTATATCTTGTTCTCCAGTAGAAATACCTCCCTTTTTAATACTTTAAAACAAGACGCGTTTACCTGAGAAGCAAAAATGCACAGCAGGACACACTCCATTATTGTGTTCAGAAAATAGATCATAGGTCATCATATATCAAAGGATACAGTTCTACACTCTCTTTGAGAGTTTCTCGCTTTCCATAGACTTCTATTTTTACTTTTATAATGACTATATTTTCTACCCCTGAACTCTAAACCTATCCCTTACAGAAAACCTGTTTGCATTCTCACAATTTCAGATAAACATCATTTATCATTTTTAAAAAATATTAAAATATATTTATATTATATTATTATATATTATATTTAAAAATATATTTTAATATCCTTGAGGGGATGTTTGGTCCTCACTGCTATAGCAAAACAAACGCACACAAGCGTGTATACACATTTACACACACATAATTACATTTACAATTTATAATTAGCATTTTAGCTTATAGTAAAAATATACATATTTTATTGTTATTCATGCTTTAAGCAAATTACATTAAAAACATATATTATGTATTTGAATTTTGATTTTAAAATATTATCAAATTATTATTTTACATTAAATAATCTTAAATTATAGATTTAATTTAAAGATTAACTTAAAAAAAAAATGTATATATATATATATTAGAGCCCGGCCGTTTTATCGGCATGTCCAGTTTTGCTGCGGTTAAATAAGCCGAGAGTGAAGCGGAATTAGCTAGTAATTAAAACTCATAAATAACTACAAATAACTCATGTTAGGGAAATCTGTTAATGTTTTGTTGCGCATTTCTGAAATTAAAAAAATAATAATAATAAATACCGGCCGATATATCGGAATATCGAATTTTAAAAACCAACAAATATTTGTATCGATATCTGCCTTCAAAATCCTTTATCTCTAATATATATATATATATATATAGAATATTCATATTTTAATTTATATTATGTTTTAATGCAATGTGCTTCTCAAATAAGCATCTTTATGGATGTGATATTTTTCAGCAGAATTAGGGCGATAGTGAAGAACACTCTGTAAACTCTAAACGATAGTTCAGTCATGTTTACAGACATTTGCATTTCATCAGCTTTAAACAAACTGAAGGCTTTTTACTGATCAGACCTGCTGTGCTGCTCCTGGCAGTTTAGAGCAGAACGCAAACGTACAAATAAAGCCATCATAAAAGTCAGAAACGTCCAGAGGCCTGTCATCTAATACCGTCCTGACTCCTGGTAGTGTCAAAGAGCAATATACCAATACAAAACTAATCAACATGTCACATAAAAATCTAAATACATAATGCAATGCACATTTTGCTTGGCTTACGTTTTAAGAGGTTTAAGAGGTTGACCAGTAGCTTCAGTAGCTTTCAGAGAAACGACATCATTAACTTGTAACGTCTACAATCAGATCCTATTTCAACGAGCGTGTGTGTGTGCGCTGTGTAAACACACTGACTCTGAGAGCTTCACTAAGCTACATGCTTACAAAGGGGCATTAGCAGAGGCTAATGAATGACTGTAAGGCATTATCATCGAGCGCAGAGCAGAGACAATGTTAACGGATAACCGTTTAACCGTGAAAGCGCAGAAGAGCCCTGGCATGACGTCTCAGAGCGGTTAACACACGTCACACACTCTCAGAGTTTGTGCGTTTTCATCCGGCTGCGTTCACATGCAAATCCACGCAGAGCATGCGCTCAGACTGCTCTATTGTTGTTGGCATGTGCTGAAAATGATCTATATTTCTGTACTTCTTCCTCTTAGACGTGTAAACAAAAGGTCGTTGAAAGAAAATGCTGTCAAGAACCTGCCTGCTGGATTATTTTAGAAGGAAAATGTGCAATTAAATGTTACTTTCATGCATTTTGCAGACAATCTTATCCAAAGCGACTTGCATACAACAATATTTTGTTCTGTTTAAAAAAATGAAACTACAAACATGTTGTTTATTTAGCAGCTTGACAAGGTCATTACGAACTTTTTTGATTGTTATTTAAGTCTTGTTTAAAAAGATGCACTTACCAGAGAAGCAAAAATGCTGACATTACTGAGCTCAGGGAATATATGGTAAATAATATTAGGTTTTTGTTTAGTTGTTTTATACTGGCAAATATTGTGGCACATAAAAAAAAAATGGAAAATGCATTATTAATTAAAAGATTACGCACACATTTATGTGTTTAGATCCACATGAGGGTGAGTAAATGATGACAGAAGTTAAATTTTCGTCTGAAATATCCCTTTTATTCAGTCTGTGTGCGATTGTTTGTGAATTTCGCTGTATATCGGATACTCAAACGCTTATTAAAAACGAAAGGAAATCCAAACTGACCAGATTTATTCACTTCTTCAGTGCCGTTGTTTGTAATCTTTTATCGAAATACTCCGTAAATCCTAATATATTAGCAAAACTCAAATAATCTAAGGTCACATAAAAGCTCTCATTATTAAAATCTCACTCAGATTGAGTTTTGATGGATGGAATAAAGTCCCAATTTACATTTTTCTTCCTTCAAAAACAAACCACTGTGGTATTATTTTATCACTAACAGTTTTCATTGATATTTCGAAATTATATTTTTATATTTTCATTTTAGTTCAATTTTTTTGTATTTTTGTTGTGTGTTTTTTGTCATATTTCATACCCACACACATTTTATATATATATACATATTTTAGTTTTAATAATTTAATTACTTGAAAATTACATTAGAGCTAAAATAAAATGTTTTTTTAGATTTTATTTTATTTTGTAACACAGGTTTTGGGTTTTGTTTGGGTGTGCTTGTGTTCTTCATTGTTGTCATGTCTTTTATTTTGTAATCTGATTCTGTCTGATTTCATGCTGCCCTTGCCCTAATGTCTCTTCGCTATTGGTTCCCTTGTTCTTTGTGCCATGTTCTGATTGGTTGTCCTTGTCATTGTGTCAGGTGTTCATTGGTCTGTTCTTGTCATGTGCTCTGTATATATTTGGCCATTGTTGAATATTGTGCTTGTCGCGTGTTAATGTTGTAATCCACCGTCGGTGAGTTTAGTCTGTTTTAAATCTCTTCATGCTACGTCGGTGTCAAGTCAAGTCGTTTGTTTGGGGTTTTGGATTGCACGGTCAATAAACTAAACTTTGGTTTTTTTAACGGCTCTAAATCCTCATCTAAACATACAGTTTCTCCATATATGGATCTGATTTCATATCTCACATACACTATTAAAACATTCCCGACTCACCCGAATCCAAACCTATTAATGCTTCAGCCTGTGGCTGATTACAATCACAACAATAAAGCGGCTAGAATCATGGATCGTAAGAGAGATCAGTGTGAACAATCACAGGATGCCTTTGCGGTCCTGATCTCATACGCGACTGACTTTCATCCTCCTCCTGTTTCCTTCTCCTCCCGTCGCTTCATTCCCTCACTTTATGAGCCCTGGCACCTCCATCATTGATCACAGAGAGAAAACAGCTCCACCCTAACAGAAACACACACACATCTCTGGCTGTTCTGCTGCGTTTTGTCTGAAACACACACAGACGATCATCTCTCAGGATGTAGGAAAGTAATGGCTGTGTTCAGCGCACTGGAACGCTTCCATTTCATTGTGATGGAGACGCAGTCAGGCGAGACGTCATCATTGTCAGGGGTCTGCAGACGCTCAGGATTAGTGATGGAAGATCACAGACGTGAAGATCAAACATGCACGGAGCCACCCTGACCCTCACACACATCTAACAACCAGCAATCGCCCTTAAAACATCTCAAACCACAATATATTACACCACAAACCTCCTCTCCTCCATCATACACGTCTCAAGTACACTGCAAAAATTCTCAATAAATGTTCATTTTTCTAGTTAACGGCCCCTCACTAACTTACATGCAAGTGGACTGTTTTTTATAATGTTTAATGTTTCTGAAAGAAAAGTCTACTGTGCTCACCAACGCTGCACTTTGATCAAAAATACAGTACAAAATTGTAAATTACTGTTTCTGTGTAAATATACTGTAAAATGCATTTTATCCCCGAGAAGCAAATATGAATTTATTTTGTTCAGTGTCACATGATCCTTCAGAAATAAATAATTATAATATGCCAGCATATTCAAATAGAAAACCACTATAATAACTTAAATAATAATATTATTGCCCCTTTATTATGATTTTTATTATGTTTGGTGAGTCTCTTCTGCTCACCAAAGATGCATTTGTTTGATCAAAAATACAGTAAAAATGGTAAAATATTATTTTAATATAAAATTACTGTTTAAATGTAAATATATTGTAAAATGAAATTTATTCCTAAAAAGAAAGTCTGAATTAAATTATTTATTTCATGATCCTTAAGAAATCATTCTAATATGCAACCGCATTTTAAAATCTATTCCAATGGAAAACTTCTAAATTGTAATAATATTTCGCAACATTACTGTTTTACCGCATTATTAAATAAATGCAGCTTTGGTGAGCAGAAGAGATTTCTTTCAAAAGCATGAAAATATTTGACTGGTAGTTTACAGATACTGAATATTAAATGCCATTTATTATAGTTAATTTTTTATGTTTTTTTTTGTTGTTTTTTTTGCAACAAACAAAGTATAAAATACAAACAAACTATAGCTGCTAAGTCACTTTAAGACTATAAAAAGGGCTGGTGAAACTAAACGTGAGTAAACATCATTGAATCGTACTGATCTGGACTCAGCTTCTGTGTGTTTTATAACACTGCACACAATAACACATGAGTCCAGCGTTAAAAACACACTGACCTCTGCTCAGCAGCTGATAAGTGCTTGTTTTGAGTGCGTTTCGTACTGACTCAGACTGAAAACACACCGGCTGAGAACTGATAAAATCACTCTTGTTTTCAGAAGCTCCACAGAGAGGACAGCAAACAGCATTACGTCACGAGACACTGAGTAACGTCCTCACGTCTCGGTAAGATCACTAAACCAGGATCTGTCTGGAGTTACTGTTCACAGATCATTTACTGAATACAACTTTACATACGACTGCCTCATTTCCTGGGGACGTACTTAACATGTGGAAGCGACAAAAATAACACAAAAAATAAGAAATAAGACAAGAAATATATTACTCTTTTAATATTATTATGTACTATGAAAGACAATTAATGCTGTTATGTAAATATTTAGCTACTATACTTCGTTTTTAATAATATTTTTCAAATAATGTTATGAAATGTTCCATTATTTCATAGTATAATATTAATATTTAATAATCAGCATCATATTATTATTAATATTAATGAATTATGAAAAACAATGGAATAATTTAACACTTTATATTTTATTTTATTATACAAATAACATGTTGTGAAATATTCCATTACTTCTTAGCACAGTCGTAAGTTTTTATAATAATAATAAGAAAAACAACTATTATAATTATTACTATTATTATTATTATACTATGAAATAAAACAAAATAATAAAAACTCAATATATTTAAATATTAGATTTTTATTAAATAACTATAAATAAATATACAAAAAACATTTTATTTTTATTATTATTAATAATAATCTATTAAATGTAATAAAATTAAATACTAATTTCAATATATATATATATATTCATTTTTATATTCCATTTATTAAAATAACACTTTATATTCTTATTCTACGTACTTTATTAAACAAATAATGATTTATGAAATATTCCATGTATTTCACATTACATTCATTTTAATATTAAATATTAGAATATTAATTAATTTGTTTACAGTACAATATAATTATTTGTCTAATTTGTACAATTGGCATTATAATAATAATACCAATAGCTATTATTTTAAAGTATAATCTGTCTATGATGTAAATGCAGTAATTACAGGACGTCTCTCACAGGGCAAGCTCGTAAAGGTCTGTTTTGACGGTCTCTGGACGTCCATTAGCTGGATCCGGTGCACTCAGGCACCAGCTTGGCAATTCTTCTCAATTTTCCTGAAGGATCTGGTGTATCAGACCCATTTGGCTGAGTGCACCGAGTCACAGAGAGACACTTTCAATTCAGCCAATGTGTGCTGATAGACTGCAGACGAACTCTCACAAACATCCCACGGCCCGGGAAAAAGTGAAAATACACCTGACAGCACAAGTGAAACACTCAAACACATCTGTATGATGCACGTACGGTAACAGAGGACAACTATATAACAGGTGGAGATGCCATGTAATGGCTAAAACATCTGTGATCAATCTGAATATATAGGGTTTGTACAAAAATAACAGCACAACGTCAACAAAGTAAATTAAGCATGAAGCTCACTAATTGACAGCTATAACAAATCCCTAATGTAAGTGATTACAGATGGATGAATATTATGGTATTAAATTCATAAATATTATAATTGTTAATGTTGTTCCTAAATTTAATCATGATTAATGATCATCAACCGTGACTGCCCAGTTTCATAAGGTAAAGAATCAATGACAGAAATACATTACTATTTCAGTTTAGCACTTCCTTATTTGTATAATAATGATTTGTACTTAGTTATTTATTATTTCTAATGTATTTTATAAAAACATTACAAAATATTTATAACATTTATAAATGGTAACATTTATATATATATATTTTTTATTTATTTTTTTTTGCTGGTAAAGGCAGTTATCGAAGTTAAACTCACATTGTACTTCCCACAAAGCCATGCTTTAGCCATATTCTGTGCTTGATGGGTGCATGTGTTCATGTGTCATTAAGCAAGCAAACGTCTTTAGCAAATTATTTGTATATAATTAACCAGGATATTGTTTAGGAGGTGTGTTTGTGTGGCATCTGTGCAAATAACGGATGTGTTTTTGGATGAAGGCAGAGGTCATTGACCTTTCCACAGATCTTAGCATTGGGTGTCTACTAGCCATCTGACCTGACCTCCGTGTGTGTGTGTTTGATGTAGTCCGACTCGCAGGCGTCTCATCGCAACTGAGCAAGATAGATTATCTCAACGCAGATTACACCCCAAACACAGCCAAAATAAGACCTCTCCCACCTTCTGGATGACTGTAGTCGCTTTAGTGTGCACAAAAGGGATGTTTACCCTGGTAAAACACAACAGTTTACCTCCACGTTCAATCAAAGGGACACTTCCACCAGCGCAGAGTTGATAAAGCCTCACAGCAGTGTGTGTAAAGACTGGAAGTAGAGTTAACAAACCAGCGAACACACACGTGCTACAACACTGCTCAGTGTCAATGTGTCTTTTGTCCACATCCACAGCTGAATAGGACCGACGACCCCCTCGCTACACACTCTCTGGGGCCCGTCAAGGAGGACGGATAGAGCGCGGCCGTATAAAACCCCTCCTCAGAGCCACGTCTGGTCTTCACGGCTGTTTCTGGACAGTGAGTGCACAAACACCAGAGATGTGATCAGAGCTTGCAATGGCTTACATCACTCGCTTCTCCGAGCAGAAGCACACTTACCAAGAATGACGGCCGAGTTTGTTTTTTAATTATGCATAAACCGCAATAGAACAAATAGAACATTATGCAACTCTGTACAATCACTGGTGACTAAAGTCCACTCACAGTAGAGTGGAATTTAAGGGCTGGTCAGGGACTCAACTACAGAGAAGCAGGAAGGTTTTTGCTTCTTGCTGTTTCTGCACAGATGTCCAGGCGTGAAACAGCAGCATCTTTACACACACACACACACACACACACCTGCGTTTATTTCATACCTCAAAAAAAAAAAAAACATTTATGACTTTAAAAGTTTGTTTTCACTTAAAAAAACTGAGGTAGCACTTTACACTGTGCGTGTTCCTATAACTAACTATTACGGAATGCAACGACAAATCTTAACACTAAATAAAAATATTAAATACTTATTAGTGAAAATAAAAGCAGGATATTAAAATTAGGACTAACGTAAAGTGCAAGCGCAAACATTTAACGGATGCAGTGAAATATGCGGGATTTTATGAATGGAATAAACGCGTTTCCGTGCAGCCGTGTGTGTAAAATCGCCAGAACCGGGCGCAAAGAATCATCCAAACGTCAATTAATGATCCGAATCGCCCGAATTAATGATCCGAATCACGGCGCATCGCGATCCCGCTTGAATCCCGCCGGACTGCACGCGAGTCCCGGTCCGATCCCGCGGGATGGGGATGATCAACTCTTTCATTATCCAGAACCAGAACCCAGAACAAAACCGTCCCGAAGCAGCTGAGAAAAGGCTCTTACCGGTTAAATCCCGCCGGAGGAGGAGTGATAATATCCGCCGCGCTGTTGAAGTATGTTGTGTTCTCTCATGATCTCTCAGTTCCAGTGTCACATTACATCCAGCTCTTTCTATTTCCACAGACACACTGCGGGCGGATGGAAAACACGGCATGGATTCTGGAGGAAAACCACTCCAAATACGTCTACTGTACAATGACCCAAATTGTGCAAGTTCCATATATATATATATATATAGATAGATAGATAGTTATATTATATATATATTTATATTTTTAATATATATAATTTTCAAAGATAATTTTCATTGTGCATTCTATTATGCAATCAAACAGCATTTTATTTTGACTGTAATGTTAACATAATTAAAAAAAAAACATGATATTTGAAAATGTAAAAAAAGATTTATCTGTATTTATATGTCAAAGTAGCATTTAAATGAATATAAAATGTAAATAAATAAACATAATATATAGGCAACTGTATATATATATATATATATATATAAACAAAAACATCATTATATAATGACACACATGCACACACACACAATGTAAATAAACCATGTAAATAAATAAATAAAAAAGTAATATTTACCTACACAATATCACAAATTCGAATATGGATATGTAATAGATATATAATAATAATAACAGATATGTAATATATAATATAGGGTGGTGTAGGGTTGTACAGTATAAAAACCATTACGCCTATGGAGAGTCCCCATAAACTGCAAATACCAACATGTGTGTGTGATTTATAAATTTAACATTGCATTCAGTTTGCATCAGTTATAAAATATATATGGCTAGGGTTATTTGTGTGTCTACTGTAATCATTTCTCACATGTACTCCGGTCTCCGGGTTTTGCGGTTCTCCGGTCTAAAGCTCAGAGTAACAAAGAACATGTTTGAGATCCGCGGCAGCAGCAGCCCGACTGAGCGCTGACGTCACACACACACACACACACACACACACAGAGAGAGAGAGTCCCTATCGTATCTTGGCAGGTTTATGTACTTGCAGTGTACCTGGAATGAAGAGTTCAGTTCAGCTAGTCAAAGCCTTCTTTCCATTGTGCTCCTTGTCAATGTAAAAATAAATTGCACCTGGGACTCAGACCCTGCAGCTTCTGGCAATTAAAAACATAAAAATATACATGTATTTTAAAATGTATGTTGTATACACACATACACCTATATAGTATGTTATATTTTGTATATAAAATTAAACACACACAAAAAAGAACCATAAAAGCAGCACAAAATCCTTCCATATGTCTCATGTGATCAGTGTATTCCATTTAAATACTATATATAGATCATATTTATATGAACAGATTTGTATAAATTAGCACCATTCTATTTAGGCGTGCATGTTCACCAGCCGCTACGTGCATGTGTGTGTGTGTGTGTGTGTGTGTGAAAGACAGGACTGAACAATAAGGGTCATAAGTTGTGTTAAAGGTCACCATCTGCATTGATTTCTGCCTGTCTCCACTTATCTGCGCATGCAGTCTTTCTGCTATCTTCACATATGCAAATATACTCAAGCCTGCGGACACAATGACTTCCTCCGGCCCTCTGAAGACACGACACGCGTTCAAGCCGTTCACATCACTGCTGTTTGGGTTTATGCGTGAGGTATTTACACATGCAAACTGGGCTGAACAGGTCCTTGTGAGTAATTAAGCCATTATATGACGGTAGAAAATGAGAATCTGATCATTTAGTCGTATTCTGTTGAACAGAATGAGATGTTTAGCATGTCCAAAAAGCACCATAAAAGCGTCACAAAATATGGTTTCAAGTGTGTTTCCATTCGCATTCATTGCAAGAAACGCTTTTGACATCCTGCTCAACATCTCATGTCATGTCTGACAGATAAAAACAAGTCTCCGAATGACGAGACAGTGTAAACTGCTCATTTTTGTGTGAACTATGCCTTTAAATGTCTTGGTTTAACCTTAAATATGATTTGCATGAGGGTCTATTTTTAGAAGCACATTTGTGTATTTGCGCTCAGGTGTGGCCGAGGTGATTTAAACATGTGGGTTCGTTAGACGGCCATGATCTGAATCAATTAATAAAATGTCAGTAAGAGTAACTCTCTCTCTCACACTGAAGCAGATAGCATGCAAAAACACATTCATGTTTCCTCTTCAGCTGTTATTTATAGCCTGCAGCAGGTCCTGATCTCGCAGATCGCTGCGTAGAACGTAAATGTGTTATGAATATTATCACATGCAGGTGTGCTGAGCTCTAATGAGCGATAAAGTGCCACACACACACCACAGGAAACAGAATCCGATGCTTCCTCTGGTGCAGCTGTAGCTTGAGCTCTGATTGGCTGACAGAACGGCATCACATGTGCTTGAGTATATGAAGATAAGATAGATGCTAAAACCACGTCTGCACTCTGACCCTTCAGAAAGCACAGGCACAAAACTGTTTTAAGAGATTTAGGTCAATACATAAAAACTGATGCATTTGCATCAGCATGGAAATATTTACCCAGTCTCCAGATTTCCTTTCTAAACACTTAGGGCCAGTTTCCCGTACAGGGATTAAGACTAGTCCTAGATTAAAATAAATGTTAAGAGCTGTATAAA
>JAUCMS010000061.1:726804-740254 GCA_032357445.1 Enteromius radiatus
AAAACTCTTAAATGTCCTAAATTAGCAAAGGTCTAGTCCTGGCTTAATCTAATTCCTGTACGGGAAACCGGCCCTTACATTTTAAAAGTGACTTAAATTATTCTGAGTGCAATACTAGCTTACACACCAATGAAAGAAAATGTAAGGAATAAATGAAAGAAAACACAATGCAATGTATTAGTCTCATTTCATCAAGACGCTATTATAGTTTTTATTAATATTTTTAATGAATATTTAATTTGTTATGCTTTCATTTAAGTTCAACTGTAAGCTTTGTTTTACAGTTTAAGTTAAAACTGAAAATTAAAAAAGACAAACATTTTTATATATATATGTTTAATTTCATTTTCTATTGTGCATGTCAAGTAAATGTATAGTGATTTAATTTGGAAACAAAAAAAGCATTAATCTTTGTTTTAAAAAAAGGCTTTAAAATTTCTCAAACCCTGGTAATTGCTGCTTGCAGCTATATATATTATTATTATTATTATTATTACATTTACATCATAGCATATAAATAAAAAAACCCCTCCTGCTCTAATTTATGACCTTTTTAAAAATAGTAAGGTTCTGTTTCTACAGAAATTCACAAAATGAACATTATAATTTGTGCATCTTTAGATGTGTATACTAATCCTTTTTTATTTCTGTAATTATATATATTTGATTACAAAATAGTATATATTAATAATAACTAATATAATGACCATAACATAAAGCATTCTAATTGAATTAAGAGGTTGCTGAAGCTCACATCAGCACAGGAAAGCTTCACAGACACTAACTAAAGCTTAAACGCTAACATATGTCACTGACTCTTCACACACTGACCTTAATCTGCCGGAGAGGATTGGTGTCCTTCAGTAACAACATTACCAAAGCACTTACCTCAAACACACGGACTACAGGTGTGTCTGGGTCATGTCTCGTGATGCAGCTCAATGCATGCATGACTTAAATGCAAGTTTCTTTGGATATATTTCTTTTGACACTTCAAACTATTGATTTTTATTAGCTAGCCTAAATTCCAGCTAATTCATATTTTATTGAAACATTTACAAATATGACATATTACGTAATATGTTAATAAAATATTTCAATATATATTGTATAATTTAGAAAAATTGTGTTTTAACACTTTATGCATATTTTTTCAAAGCAGCTTGTGTTACCATAATATGAAAAATGCAATCTGCATAATAACATATCATTTATGACGGTGCTGGAAAGGCAACAGAATATTGATTAGTGCACAGGTTGTAGTAAAGCATTAGCATTGAGCAGGACTTGTGTGAAAACATCATTAGTTATTTTACATGCACACATTCAGAGGTACAGAAACACACACAGGGTGTCGTAATGGTCAGTATTCGTGTGATAAAAGCCTTTTTATAACCCTCCTCTCCTCTGACCACACACTGCCTTTCATATTCCTGACCTCTCCTTCAACTCAGAGTGTCCATTACTGACTCATGCTTCACACACACACATGCATTATACTTCATACACATCCCCCACATACAGTGCCATGCTTACAACACACACTTCATTTCTTCATCATTTCCTCTACAAAACTAAATATGAACAAAAATCAAACCTAAAAGACTCGCAAGGCAAGTAAAGCAATATTCACTGCAGTAAAAACTACACTAACCAGTCTCATGTGCAGTTTTACAATGCATTTACAGTAAATCATTACACCATTATAGTGGATAAAAGCACATTAATGAGACTCAGCATCCTGTAAGTCAGCCGTTAACTTAACTAAAGCTTCCTTTATCTCAACAGATGCCATAAACAAACTACAGATGAATAAATCATTGCACGTTTGCTGACATAGAGACTGAAATCGAATTATTCCACACTGGAAACATCTCTTAGTCTCTCTGCTGGATCCCATTAGCTGTCTGCCTCATTCAGCTATTAACACTGCTGTAATACAGAGACAGAGCCTATCCTGGACATTTTAAAAGGTTTTTAAAAGCCTGTGCATGTGGATTGTTGAACAGATTTCGTGAAGTCAGAGTGAATATGAAATGTGAAATCACGTTGCAAAATGGCATTTTGACCTGAGATTCAGAGCCAAATTACAGGAGGTTAAAGATGACTTCAGAAAATGGCAGCATCATAATGTTATTTTTACATGTAGATTAGTAGGTCTGTTAGTAAAATATGTTGACTTTAGCTATCTTTCTTGCATTATGTGCCAATGGTGACCATTCAAACATGGGGAAACTGCACTTTTTTCCAAGTTTTTTCCACAAAGTTTGCATGCCTGTAACTCAAGAAGTATTAAAGATATCATAATGCCTTTTTAGATGCTGGATCTGAACAAACTTTCATTTGGTCATCCTTATTTTTAAGACCCTATACGGTTAGGTTCCAGAGATATTTGAATTTTAATATGGCTGGCGAATCGTTTAAAACAAATACACATTTTTTATTTAAAGAAAAAATAATTAATTTAAAAATAATAAATTAGATTAATATCTTGCTTCCCTCTATCAATTAAAACAATTGAGTGTCATAAATAATCTTTTTCCAAAAATGTGTGTCTGTAAACTTAAAGCAAATTTAGATTTTGGTTCCTAAGAAACATTCCTTTCGTAATCTTAATTTTTAACACCCTGTATGGTTTAACCTCAGAGATATCGAGATCTCAGTGCAGCTCCATTTCCAAAATTAGTATCCTTTTTTTTATTAATTAATTAATTTATTAAAATACAAGTGTTTCTGTGTTTATCTAGTCATCACGGTTGACAATGCAAATATAACTGCAACCAAGGGATTAGGATTGTATAGTGTGAGACGTCAGATTATGAATGACCAGGATTAACTCTATACTATAAACCCAGGATTACAATACTTTTAACAGAAATGTACACAGGAGCTCGTAAAAAAAGATATTCAGGCTTTATATATCTGTGTATGCCATATCCCAAAATATGATGTTACGACAAAGATGTTTGCAACATAAGGCAAATGTTTGCTTTTGAGATGTGTTTTTGATATTTTGAATGCAGAGTTTAGATGAGAGGGACTTTTGTCTGTGCAAGTTTTGTATTTGTGTAAAAAGGGAAAGTTTTGAAAATGTTTGCAAGCAGTAAATGCTCTATTAAATTACCATAATATATCGTATAATTTGTACTGTAATTAATAGTTAGAAATATTTATTAATAGCTTTAATGCTGACTTAACACTGTCAAGCTGTTTTAATCATAAATCTTGATTTAGTTAGGGTTAGCATGTTACTCCTTGAAAAACTAGCTGCTGCTGTAAACAAACCCTAATCAAACAACGCCACCTACCGGCAGACACCGGAATCTGAATGGACAAAAATAGCTACAAAATACCAAAATTACTGGAGCTAGAGTAGACATGTAACGCAGAATGTAAACAAACAGACTTTTAAATAGCGCTTATGATGTACCTTTGTTTTCTGCTGTACTCATGAACGTTGTGATGGATTAGATCGCGTTCAGCGCTACCACAGAGGAACAGAGAGGTGAAGGGTCTGGAAAGCAACTCTTTGTGAAGGAAAACCCAAGCAGACTTCGCTCGTTTGGTTACTGTAAACGGAAGGAAGGAATATACACCTGTTTGAGTTATAAAGTTATTTCTTCAGTGTATTATATGAACTCCTGACAGAAGCCTCAGTGATGTCAGCTTGTGCAGGGGATGAGCGGTTTACCGTTATTTTGGCGGCAAATTTAAATTTCAAAATTCCTCACAGGCAACCGCCGCTAATCTAGCACCACAGAAAAAAACACATAAAAACAGTTTTATTTGTAAACCACTTCATACTATATTCAGGTATGTTTTCCCATGATCCTTTGGGCTTTTATACTGTTTTGGTTCAGTCATAAAATGAGCCAGACAGCAGGTGAGTGAGTGAGTGAGTGAGTGATGTGTGTATGTTAGAAATGACAGGAAAATCAATTAAATATATGTTGCTTATAGATAAGTAAACTTAACGCACCCCTCACATAAACGTGCACATTATTCGAGTGAAATATAAACACAATCTGGAGCATATGTGAGCATTTTCAACAAGTGAAGACACATTTAACGTCTTTGGGATATTGTTCAAGATTGACGTCTGGAAGGTTTGAGATGAAAGTACTTGTTTATAAAAGTGAATAAGGTTTTTCACACTAGAGGGATTTTTAACAAATATTTATTTTATTAATATCGATGTGTGCATGTAAAACATAATTTTTTATGTTGTATTTATAAATAAATAAGAAAACAGCGACATCTGTTGGTTCTTGCCCTTTCACTGCGAACACTGACTGTAACACCATTAAAAACATTAAAAACACATACAACTAAATAATTCACACTGATTTACATGTAACTTTAACGTTGATGTTTTTTGTTTGTTTAAATTCAGAAATAACCAAGCGTCTCCCCGTCGGCAGGTGGCGCTGAGCGCGGATGAGGCGTCGTGACGCGCTTGCTTTACTTGAGAGACGCATGGATGGACGCTCACTGACGTCAAAACGGTGCTGCTGCATGTGGCAGAAGGATCAGACCTTCATTAAACTTTCTAGATAACCTATATATCACTATATTAATATTTATTTCGCTGTATTTCCACGCTGACTGCGTGAACGCGCCGCAGTCATGGTGAAGGAGCAGTTTAGAGAGACGGATGTGGCCAAAAAGATGTAAGTTGGAGTCTTTCATGCAGCATAAAGATGTTTCATCAGAACTTGACACACACATATGCTAAGTTAGCTTATTTGTCTAACTAACTGTGCATTTGTATATGACTGTGTTCGTGCGTGTAAAAGCTGCTTGTCTTGTTTTATTAGAAGCCACATCTGTTTTGGCATGAAGTCAGCAGAGCAGATGAGACAACAGGCTCATATTCAGGTGGTCAGCAAGAACCTTTACAGCCAAGACACTAGCCACACACCGCTGCAGTATGGAGTCCTGGACCACCGCATGGTGACTAAGCAAATATGAATATTAAGTTCATAATAAAACAGTAAAAATGACTTGTTAATTCTACAAACCATTCTGGTGTTTAGGGTACAAGTGAAAAGGACAGACCTTGTGAAACCTGTGGGAAGAACCTGGCCGACTGTCTCGGTCACTACGGGTATCTGGACCTGGAGCTGCCCTGCTTTCATGTTGGATACTTTAAAGCCATTATTGGGATCCTGCAGGCAAGTTCAGAACAGTGTTTTGCATAAGATTTACTTTTAGCTTCAATATAACATTTATATTGAAATATGTTTTATATTAATATCATGTAGTAGTCCTATATTAGCATTTATATTATCCGACTTGCTTTATTTTATTGACATAAAGTAATACAAACATAATGTGTGAAGATTGTTTCAATAATTAGGAATGTAATAATAATATAAAGTACACTGAATCATGTAGAATTAATATAAATATATATATAGTTTTTTTAAAATCATATTTATTAAATGCATATAATGCAATTTCAACAATGTAAATAATATAAACCTGGTTTCACAGACAAGGCCTAAACCTAGTCCTAGACTAAATCTGAGCTGTTTCTACTGAAAGAAACTTGATCTTAAAACATGTCAGTGCCTTTGTTTTGTTGTAAGATGCACACCAGTAATGCTTTGTTTATTGTAAGGCATGTTTTTAAAAATGACTTAAATGTCCTAATTGAACTATGGCCTATACTGTAATTTTAACTATGACACATTTTATGATTTAAACTGTACTATTTTATATTATAGATTTATAATTCTATAAACATAGTACTATAAATGATAAAGATGCAATTATATTTCTGTCAGGATATTCTTATAATACCGTATTATTGTAATACTATATACTACCTTATAATTAGAGTAGCAGTGTTCTTTAAATATAGTTGTTGTGAGTTTATTATATTTGTACAAATCTAATTTATATTTGTGTTCATTCAGATGATCTGTAAGACGTGTTCTCACATCCTTCTGACCAAAGAGGAAAAGCTTCAGTTTCTGGATTTCTTGCGTAGACCTGGACTGGTGTATCTGCAGAAGCGCGGCCTCAAGAAGAAGATCTCTGACAAATGCAGGAAGAAGACCACATGTGTGCATTGCAGCGCATTTAATGGTAAAACAACCGATGGTTTAACAATATATTGTGGTGATGAGTGGCAGGTGTAAATGACTTGTGTCTCTTTAGGCCCTGTAAAGAAATGTGGCTTGCTGAAGATCATTCATGAGAAGTACAAGACCACAAAGAAAGTCATCGATCCCATGGTGTCTGATTTCCTCCAGTCGTTTGATATCGCCATCGAGCACAATAAAGAAGTGGAGTCACTACTGACCAGAGCGCAGGTGAATATCCACCAATCAGAGCACTGCTGGTGAATGTGCCAGCTGTATTATTTCTTAACTTAAGGTTTGTGAATTTTCTCTTCCCGTGTCAACCAGGAAAACCTCAATCCTCTGGTCGTGTTGAATCTCTTCCGGAGGATTCCGAACGAGGACGTTCCTCTTCTGCTGATGAATCCAGAATCTGGGAAACCCGCCGACCTCATCCTGACGCGCCTGTTAGTACCGCCCCTCTGCATCCGGCCCTCCGTCGTCAGCGACCTCAAATCGGGCACTAACGAGGATGATCTGACCATGAAGTTAACGGAAATCATCTTCCTCAATGATGTCATCAAGAAGGTACGCAGGTCACATGATCAGCTCTGTTTGTGATGCCAAACATCAGAGGGATCCAGGTTGATCATTTAGAGGACTTAGAAAATGTGCATATTTAATATGATATAGAAGCTTTATAGCTTAGTTAGTTTCTCATCGCACACACGTAAGTAGGTTGTGTTGTAATTGTCTTCATGTTCACCCTCAGCACCGTATGTCAGGAGCCAAAACGCAGATGATCATGGAGGACTGGGACTTTCTGCAGCTCCAGTGCGCGCTCTACATTAACAGCGAGCTGTCGGGCATCCCGCTCAATATGGCACCCAAGAAATGGACCCGCGGCTTTGTGCAAAGGCTCAAGGGAAAACAGGGTACGACCTGCTGAGAGCTCAAGGGCTGCGCTGAGCCGCCAGCTTTTCCCATGAGTCTCTGCGGAAATGGCAGTGTTATATTGGGCTGTTTTGACATTAGATGCCGCCGGGATCAATATGTCACATCTGTTGTTTTGCTATTTTCAGGGCGGTTTCGTGGGAACCTGTCTGGAAAGAGAGTGGATTTCTCAGGCAGAACGGTCATCTCTCCCGATCCGAACCTGAGGATCGATGAGGTCGCTGTACCGGTGCACGTCGCCAAAATCCTCACCTACCCAGAGAAGGTCAGAGAACAGCGTTACTCCTGAAACATGCTGAGGATCTGCACAATGTCTTATTCATATTAGTCAAACAGCTGGCAAAATAATGTTTACTTTATGTGGGGCCTTATAAAATCTATTATAGTTTTTTTCCTTTTTAGTTTTATTGGATTCCATTAAAATAAATGTAAATAATAAATGTCTATACAATTGAGCTCATGAATCATATAGTTTGACATTATTTAACCAAAATTACATTACCAGATTTTGTTTTGCATTTACATTTTTCTACATGTTTAATAATTAATGGTTTGTTTAATTGGTTTAAATGAAAACAGCACATGTTCAGCTGAATTTATACTTTTTATTTTATTTATTATTCATATATATTATTTATTAATTTAGATTTATTTTTCAAAAAGTATTATTATTATTAATAATAATAATAATAATAAATATTATTATTACTGTTTAATTATTATTATTTTGAACAGTTAATGACTTAATTAAATTGTAATTAGTTATTAGTTTTTATTTTTATTCCAATAATAGGCCAAAAATAACATTTTCAAGTTCTGTTGTCATTTGGTAATTGTTTTTGTATATCGTGAATATAAATTAAAATGATGCCATAAAACACTTTTAAATAATCCTTTAAAATTTAATCAACTTGAAATGTAACAGTTCCTTTTTCTGTTTTCCTTTAAGCTGGTTGTGTATGTTTTCTCTCAGGTGAATAAAGCCAACATTGAGCTGATGAGGAAGCTGGTGCGTAACGGTCCTGATGTTCACCCCGGAGCAAATTTTATTCAGCAGAGACACATGCAGATGAAGAGGTCAAATACACACGTCTCTATCCTCACCTTTTACTCTGTTCAAAAATCAATGATTCGTTGTGTTGTTTAGCTGAATGCAAATCTTGCTCAAATAACTGAGGTATCCAAAGCTGAGGGTTGTCTCATCCACTATTAAAGCTCAAAATCATTAATACAAGAGCTTTTTAACAAATTAAAGTAGTGATGCACTTCAGTGCAGCTTCAAGATAGGATTATATTGCAGAGATGCAATCATTTTTCATACATTCTTTAAAACGTCTCCATGTCCACAAAAGAGGAAAGTCAAGCTAATCTGTTAAGATACGAGGATAAGTGAATGGCAGTTTGAATTGTTCTGTTCTTGTGTTTCAGGTTTTTGAAGTATGGCAATCGGGAGAAGATGGCTCAGGAGCTGAAGTACGGTGACGTGGTCGAGAGACACATGATTGATGGTGATATCGTCCTCTTCAATAGACAGCCATCTCTGCACAAACTCAGCATCATGGCTCATATCGTGAGTTATTTCTCATTTGCTCAAAAAAGAGGTCTTTTTCATATTTACCTCATGAAGACATTCAGTGTTCATAAACTGCATAGTCCACTACAAAGGGGAAAATTTTGATAAATCTTTTCACTATATTACATGTTCATTATTTTACATAACCGGTTGGTGACTCATTGTTTAATGTACGTTTGTGTAAGTCTGTAATGAAACCATGTTTTTATTAGTGTTTAAATGTTTACATTAAGAAGAAGAGTAGAAACCAGAGTTATTATAGTAATCTAAAACATTTAATAATTAATAAGTTGTAACAGGAGTAAAGTAATAAAATATTACAAAAACAAACATTTATTTGAACATTTACGAGTAAGCATTTAAAATGATTAAAAGTAAAACTGGCTAAAAATAAAAAAAGTAAAAAATGAATAAAAATGTCGGAAACAACAAAATTACTTTTTAAATTAAATTCTAAAAATATTACTTTTATACATTTTTTATAATAACTGCCTTCTGTGCAATTTGAATGTTGATGTAGAATTTGTATTTAATTAAAAAATATATATTTTTGCTTGCATCTAAAATTCTCTGTATGAATGAGTAGTAGTTGAGAATTTTTTTCTTCTTTATAAAGTTTGCCATGTGCTGTACCTATATCCAGACATACTGAAATTGAAATTAAAATGAATCCAGAGCTGGTGAATCACACTCAAATGGATTCATGGAATTGGTGTCAATACGCAGCCTTTGTGTTTTATCTGATCAGCTCTTTTTTTATATAATTCTGATACATTCTGTTCCAGGCGCGTGTGAAACCTCACCGCACGTTTCGTTTTAACGAATGTGTTTGCACGCCGTACAACGCTGACTTTGACGGAGACGAGATGAACCTTCACCTGCCGCAGACGGAGGAGGCCAAAGCTGAAGCGCTCGTGCTCATGGGGGTGAGAGAGAGAAACCGTATCGATCAGAGCATCTGAACTGCGTCTGATAATGAAATAAACCCCTCTTCCTGTTCTCCTCTCACAGACGAAGGCTAATCTGGTCACTCCACGAAACGGTGAGCCACTGATCGCAGCCATTCAGGACTTCCTGACAGGTGAGTGCTGCGGTTTCCTCCTGAGCCAATCAGATTCCAGCATCTGATGCTCTCTGTGTCACCTGTAGATGGTGCTGTTAGACCGCTGATGTTCAGGTGTGTTTTCTGTGACAGGTGCGTATCTGCTCACGCTCAAAGACACGTTCTTTGACCGAACCAAGACCTGTCAGATCGTGGCTTCTATCCTGGTGGGAAAAGACGAGAAAGTCAAGATCTCCCTCCCGCCTCCTGCTATTGTGAAGGTGATGAACCTCTCTCGCTCGTTCTGTCTGGCATAAAGGATGAATTGATGCCCTATGGGGGTGGACATGACGAAATTGCAGCTCTGGGTTTTCCGGTGCTGAATCTCTCCTTTATAAAGACTGTCTGGAGTGGTTTTAGACAAAAGAAAAGTGCTTTATTGCAGAGACAATTTTCAGTTTAAATTGCTTTTGTCTTTGGAGGTTATTTGATGCCTTTCTCTCTGAGTAAGGCCTGCACTAACAGACTAATTTTAGTTATTAGATTTTTTTTTTTTTTGTTACTATTGGATTAGTTTTTCTGATATCCATGTTAGAATACAGGAAGTGACATCATTTGGAGCTTTTCTACAGTATGGTGGAAAGACAAGCAATCAAAGTAATTTTTTTCCAACCTCCTCTAATCTTAATCAAGCACATTTTAGTTACTGAATCAACCTCATTTATTCAAACTTGTTACAATTTTTACTTCTCGTGCTTTTCATTGTTTGTGTGCACTGTAATCATCAATAACTGCAAACCCACATTAAACATTTCTGTTGCTGACAACTAATCATTTATATTATTTCTATTAGTAGTAATTATTATTTTTATTCTGATTAAAAAAAAAATAACAGCTTTTTTTTTATTTGTTTCTGCATTTTTATTTATTTAGTAATTCTGCATTTAATATAATGTATATTACAATAAAATAAATTTAAAGGTGGCAAAACCATGTCAAGCCATTATTTAAAATATTCAATAAACTTAAACTTTTTTTTTATTATTTATGGGCAGATAAAACGTTATCAAGAAGAACATTTGGTCTCACTTTTTTTCGTCTGCTGACATTGATTAAAAGTTTCTATTTTAAGGAATAAGAAAAATAATGACAATTTCCATTAATAATTTGATTATTAAAATATCAGTTATTATTGAATTTCTTCAGTGTTTATAGTTACTTTTTTTCTTTATTTTAATCTTTATTCAGATGTTCAGTTTTACTCAACAGGGTTGCAAAAATGTCATACCATATATAAATAATTAGACACTAAAAAGCTCTTGTATTATTATTATTTTGACCTTTTGGTGTGTTAGTACCATTTCCTGAAGTTTGTACACATATATTTGAAAGTGTAACGCAGTTGACGTGATTTGTGTGTTTTGTAGCCGATCAGGCTGTGGACGGGGAAGCAGATCTTCAGTCTGATACTCAAGCCCAGTAAAAGCTGTCCGGTGAAGGCTAATCTGCGCACCAAAGGCAAACAGTACTGCGGGAAAGGAGAGGATCTGTGTCCCAATGATTCCTGTGAGTGACTAGGCTTGCATTTGTAAAACCTTATATTTGCTGCAGTGTGGAAAACCGGGACAGAATTGTGTTATCCAGCAATTAAAATTATATTTCCTGTATAACGCAGAAACCCAGTTTCACAGACAAAGCCTACTCTTAGACTGATCTTAAAAAGTACCAAAAAAATGAATGCAGAAAAATTTAAAAGGTAGAAACACAATGCAGGGAAAAAAAGCAATGCAGAAAAAGGAGAAAAAAGAAAAGGAGAAACACAGAATGTAGAAAAATTTAACACACAAAAAAGTTTTACATTTCCCAAAAAAGTGATGTTCAGGACTGTGTTTTCGGGCAGTTGTGGTGATCCAGAACAGTGAGCTGATGTGTGGCAGCATGGATAAAGGAACTCTGGGATCCGGATCCAAGAATAACATCTTCTACATCCTGTTGAGAGACTGGGGTCAGCAGGAGGCCGCGGATGCCATGTCACGTCTCGCCCGTCTGGCTCCTGTTTATCTCTGTGAGTGTGTGTGTGTGTGTGTGTCAGATCAGATGTGTCTGGTTGTGTTGCTTGGTTAAAGTCATGATTGACATGATGTTTTTGTGACTCCTGCATTAAAAGCGAATCGAGGTTTCTCCATCGGGATCGGAGACGTGACGCCCGGACAGGGACTCTTGAAGGCCAAACAAGAGCTACTGGATGCTGGCTATAAGAAATGTGACGAGTACATCGAAGCCCTGAAGACGGGCAGGTTACAGCAGCAGCCGGGCTGCACCGCAGAGGAAACACTAGAGGTGAGAGACAGGAAATGAGATGGGGGTTTGTTTTCCCATTTATTAAATCCATCATAAAGCAACTAAAAAAATAAAACATTTAATTAAAAAAATTGTTTGTATTATTTTGTTTTTGTAATATGTGTTTTATTTTTATATAATTAATATTTTTTTATTTTAATCTGTATCCAAACCAGGCGTTGATCCTGAAGGAGCTGTCCGTCATCAGAGATCACGCTGGCAGCGCGTGTTTGAGAGAACTGGACAAAAGCAACAGTCCACTGATCATGGCTCTGTGTGGATCTAAAGGTACATCAGACCCTCACTAATGAACCTCAGAGATTTAAATTAGATCCCAATGAAAGACCCGGTCCATTTAATGTGGCCTACCTTTCTCTTTCTTCAAGGCTTTAGTATTTAATTTTATTTTTAATTTTATTATTTTATTTTATTTATGTGCAATGAAAATATTTATGCATTTTAAGCTTTTATTCTTAAGTTAATTATGTGAATGTATATATTAAATTAATAAATGCATTAATTTTAGTTATTTATTTAATAGTACTAAAATGTAAATGTCTCTGAACGGTAATAAAAGAAAAAATATATGTTTGTTTATTTGACATATGACCCTGGTTGTGAAAACCCTGCATAAATTTACATAAAATCATCCTTCATAAGGTAAAAAACATTGTGTAAATCTTTGCTATTGACATGCTAAGACCATGTGAAAGATTGAAATTAATGGTTGAAGGCAAACATTGCTTGTTATCTCATAATAAGATAAGAGGCCTCATAAGATTTTGAGATTTTAGTCTGGATTTCACAGAAAGGGTCACTTTAAAATATATTAATAATTAAAACTAGTGTGTATGGCCTTATATAATCTCATATATTTTATATTAACATATATTCATATATTATATACACTCTAATTTTATTTTTTATAACTTTATTACCAAAAATTCTACAAAATTTGATAAAGCATCTACCCTGACTGAACTCTGTACAGCTGCACTGACCAAGCATGATTTCTCACACTAATCAATCAAGAAATTCATAATTCATAAAGGCGGTACAGGCTGTGAGTGCCCGTTTATTAACACATGACTCTGAAATCATCATCTCTGTGTCTCCAGGTTCGTTCATTAACATCTCACAGATGATCGCGTGCGTCGGGCAGCAGGCCATCAGCGGCTCTCGTGTTCCCGACGGGTTCGAGAACCGCTCGCTGCCTCACTTTGAAAAACACTCCAAAGTAAGAACAAACCGCTCGAGTCTTCAGCTTTTCTTTTGCTTGTCTCTCTGTATGCTCGAGTGATTCTTCACTTAGAGCAACTTTTGCCCTCTGTCTGCTTTGAAATGCCTGCTGTCGTCTGTGTAAACAGTAGAGATTATAGGAGCTTTAAACTCTTACGGCCGGTTTCCCGAACAGGGTTTAAGACTAGTCCTAGATTAAAATAAATGTTAAGAGCTGTCTAAGCTGGAAAAGGC
>JAUCMS010000061.1:832635-846683 GCA_032357445.1 Enteromius radiatus
TTTTTATAAATCCCGATATGTGCGTGGAAAAATGCGTACGCATATTTCTATGCCCATTTTGTGCGTACGCAACGTTTTTACATCAGGCCCCTGATCACAGAAAAGCTGGTCAACACAAACAGCTTGAGCTGCAAAAAAAAAAGTTAATAAAAGAAAAAGAAATCATTAATTATAAAACATGGATTTCTGCTTGATCTCAGGAGCATTTGCCATCTGGAGTCTCCACAGAGAAAGCCTGAAACGTCCCAGATCACAAGCCACATTATTCATAATGAACACAGACGTGAAACAATAAATGTTAGAAGACTAAAACAGAATGAATTTGCATTTCAGAACAAGGAAAGTGCATACAAGCAGAAGAAACTTGTGCACAACTTGTCAGTTTTAATTATTTTTACCTAATTTTTTTTGCATTAATATTTAGAATTTGGTTTTATTTTTGTTTTCTATTTTCATTTTAGTTAACGTTAGTTATTTAATTTTTTTTTTATTATTATTAATATTTATTTCGGTTTTAGTTTCATTTATTGTAGTCCATCAAATTAAATCTTATTTTAGCTCAACTGAGGTAATATTATAGTTTTATTAATATATTTGTATCCCATTTCATTTCAATTTTAGTTAAAGTAAGTCAAGTTAAACTCTTTTTTTATTTAAGTATACTATTTCTATTATTTAATATTATTTTATTTTTAGTTTAGTTTTCATTCATATATTTTCCATTTTCATTTAATTTTAGTTAAGATTGTAATAAATTTGTTGTTTTTTATTTTTTTAAATATACTTGTCTATATAAACGTAAAAATTTTCAATTAAATTATTAAATAATTATTTAAAGGAATCTCTTTTTAAAATAGTTTTGGTTTGAGTTACCCTGGTGTGTATTTATGCTTTTAAACCAGCAGCTGACTAGGCTTATTTAACATTTATTAATATTTTGCATGAAGAATTCAGTACGCAGAAGCAAAAATAGACTGAAAAAAAAAAAAAAAAAAAAAAAAAGATTAAATCAAACCTCAAAAAGCATAACTGAAGGATCTCAGACACCAGAAGATCAAGTACATATTCTATTGCAGCAACGGTACAGCCGAGGTAAATATCATAGTGAAGAAACCTCGAGACCTCTGGCACATCTCTCCATAAAACTCAAGACATATGGTATTTACATTGACGTTCTCCCATAATTTCACAGACGTCAGAGCTAAACGAGCTAAACATCATTATTCTCTCTGGACTTCTCTGATACAGGTGTGGAGCATTAAAGCACCATACAGCTGCAAAACTACTGGATATTTCACATAAATATGCTTTTGCCATATGTTATGATTATTAGGGTTATATCAGGCTGCATTATGGCATCGCTAAACTCCCCTTCGTATTGCTTCTAACAAACAAAAGTCCTACCTAGTCTAGTTCCACACTGTATTTCTCCATGTTTCTTCATCACTCTCGTGTGTGTATCTTGTAAAGTATTCGAGTACACTGATACCTACACGGAAACATCTATCACAGGATAAACAACACAAACTGACACCTTTCTACCACTTCTACTATTTCATATCACTTGCATCATTGTCCAAGTGAAGGTCCACGGGACAGTGAGACATAGATTCTCAGTAAATAATTAATGCACAGAGGCTTTCACGGGAAATGAAGACCAGACAAAGTGACGGTTTAGTGTCTGAGTGTCGTTTAGAAATAGCAGGAGTGCTGAAGCAACCATCTAGAAAGTTTTGAACAAACCACTGAGTTTTTAAGGAGGAACTTTCATGGAATACACAGCACATGAATACGGTGATCATTCAATATTAAAAGTAAAAGACGTCTCATCTCCTCATCAAGGCTGCATTTCATTGATTAAAAACACAGTAAAATTGTGAAATATTTTACTAATTCAAAATAAATCTGTAATATGTAAATATCATATAAAATGTAATTTATTTCTGTGATCAAACGTGAATTTTCAATATCATTACTTCAGTCTTCAATGTCGCGCAAATGATGTAGGGTGTTCCGAGTGGTTGCTAGGGTGTTTATGATGGTTACTAGGGTGTCTTTAATAAAAAATTTAAACTTGATCCTTTAGAAATCACTCTAATATGCTGATTTGCTGCTTAAGAAACATTTCTGATTATTATAAATGTTGAAAAATGAGTCATGCTGCTCAATATTTTTGTGGAAACTGTGATACATTTTCATTCCACAGATGAGCAGAAAGTATTTAAAATAGATGTCTTTTACAACATTATAAATACCTTTCCTGTCACTTCTGATCAATTCAATGCATCCTTGATTAATAAAAGTAGAAATCTCTTTAATAAAAACAAATTTTACCACACTTTTAAAAGGTTGCGTATACACTGTATCAAAATTCTATAGCATTTGCATCACTGTACCATGGTTTTAAACGAACATATTAAAGGGTTAGTTTAGGGTCCGGTTAGTTTCCGAAACATGCACAGTGTTGACGTTGACAGCAGCGCGGATTGATGGATATGGAAGGAAAATAGTGCCGATTAAAAATGGAGGTATGAGTGTTTTTTTGTAATGTAAATTAATCAAGCTTTGAAACGCATATCATTTTTTAACATAAAAACGCACAGTTTTGAGGCCCCGGAAACTAACCGGGACTACTTTCTTGAAAAACTTCCAGCGGCCAGAACTCTGCCCAGGGAGGTGATCACAGAGTGGGTCAGTGTGTATACACTAAAGTGCTGGTAATGGATGCATACAACTTCATGTCTTAAATGGGCGAACTAACCCTTTAAACATAATCAGGCATGCCATTCATGATCTGTCAGGCCAGTGAAAGAGCGTTTGATTTTCTCTATTGGTTTCACAGAGGTTTTGAACCGGACGTAACCTGTGAAAGCAGATGCTCCGGTCGGTTCGACCGCTGGCGCTCTGCACAAGCGGAACAGAATTTACAGCACCATCGAGGTGCTTTTATAGTCAAAGATCTCTGATTTCCTCCACTGATTCCATGACAGCTTCCAGAGTTTCTGCTTCAGCAGCTTTGAGTGCAGCACGTGGTACGAGCGCTTCAATAATGTGCATTTAAACTCTTCACTTTACTCACAGAGCAATAAATCCGAATCTTCTGTGCACAGGCTCGCTTGATTTCAATTTCACGTGTCAATAAAGATGTCAGAATGTGACATAGACTGATGAAGTGTCCACAATTCAGAGTCGAAGCTAAGATGAATATCATACAAGGTGACAAAAAAAATGTCAGAACATACAGTATTGCATGCAGTGACTCTCAGATGTGTTATATTTAACTCTTTCCCTGCCATTGTCGAGATATCTCATGAATTGGGTTGCAACGCTTCCCAGCCAAAGATGAGTTTTTACATTAATCCCTGTTGTAGGTGTATTACGGTAAGGAAAGCCCTAGCGCATGTCCTGAATGAGTTACGGGACTTCCCAGATCTACCGCTCGGAAAAAAACACCATCCTCATAAATGGAAGGATCAGATATAATATAGATCATAATATAGAGCATATATGTGGATCATATTTTGACGATTTTAAATCCAATCGTGATAAAGTAGGCTAGTCAGTGATGGAGATGCCTTTACAGACACAGAAACATCTCTAGTTATGTCTTGGATGGATCAATAACCCGGCGATATGAGTATGTATGTGTGTGTGTGTGTGTGTGTGTGTGTTTGAGTGTGTGTGTGTGAAAGATCTATATATAAATAGAGTTTGTGTAAAATATTTAGGATTGTAATTTTACAATTGTACTGTAAAATAAAATTATTAATGTTCTTTACTGTTTTAAATAGCTATTTGTAATTCAAATATGATTTTTTTGTATTATAATACTTTTTTAACATTATTGTATTTTAATAACAACAATAGTAATAAATGTTTTTCTATTAATAATAACTATATTAATAATTATTTTTTGTTGCTTTATTTATTTATTTTTTATTTCACAATTCACAATTATAAAATGTAAATATATATATATATATATATATATATATAAAACATTTAAAATAAATAAATAAATGCAATGCAATTAGATATTTGATAAACTCTGCTTACCTTCATTGTGGAGGTCATCTCGCCTCTGTTCCTTTTCCCTTTTGATGGCCGACCTTCGGTAGACCACATGAACGCGACCTTTGACCTCCACCTCCTGCTGGCCCTTCTCCAGCGGCTCGATGAAGAACTCTTCATCATCAGTGCGAATCAAGCCTGCCTGAAACCACACAGAGATCCATCAGTCAAACACAGAGGATCAGACACAAAGCATGTGACGTGAACATTAGCTTTGACATCGTTTAAACACCAAGAGCCATTAACATTCAGAACAGTCTTAACTCAGTTCATGAACCAGAGCAGGACAAAACTGATTACCCTCCTGTCTGTCACTCACTGAGGCTGCGGGACTGTTCAAAGAGGAAACGGGGGACAGGGAATGATGGGAAGGAAAAGCTCTGGTGGTTGCAGAAGCGTCTGCTCAAACCATTGACTGATATCTGATTCGAACGGAGCTGTTGGACTGATCTTCGGCTGAACCACAAACCCCAACAACAACAGACACTGTTAAAAAAACAGCATCCATAAGGCTGTCACTTTAGTAAACGTCCTGTCACATCGACTGAGCCAATATGACACTCCGGCTGTGCAGTTTCTGACAAGAACATACGCTCTGCTTGCCTGGGGCTGCTACGATGCAGGGTGTTCAGAGCGGTTGCTAGGGTGTTTAGGATGATTGCTACGCTGTCTTTAATCAAAATTAAAAGTGAAATCATGATATGGAAAAATGAAAATGAAGAAATTAAGACAGCCTTAAAAATGTGTATTGTAACTGTACTGAATTAATATTGCACTTTAAAAAACACTGTGTGAAATAAATCATATTAATATTTCTTATTTTGTTTAAATTTCTTTATAGTAATATCATGTTTATTAAAATAATACTATACTACTTCTACTGCTACTACTATTATTATAATTATTATTTAATTCATTCAAACATTTAAATTACATCACTTATTATTATTATTATTTAATATTAAACAAGCAAAGCATTGACATTTATAAACAAAATTAATTACATTATTATTACTATTAAACAAGCAAAGCAAAACCTGGACAACAAATCATAATCTTAATCAGGAATGAGTTACAATGTTTCGGGTAAGGGGTAAAAAACAAAACTAGCCAAGCCAAAACCAAGAAACAGTGCCACCATAAAACAACTTCGGATCAAGGCTCAACTGGACATTTGTACGAGTACAGTGCCTTTCTTTTTTGTTTAAAATACCAAACTGTCATTTCAGGATAAACGTAGCCAAAAAAGGCCAAGAAACAGCAACAAGAAAAGCATCCGCAAGCTTGAATGCTATAAACGCGTTTTCAGCAATCCAGACCGTAATGGACAGCTCTTAACCTGCACTTGACCAACAGGACAAACGCCTCTGACCTGTGATTTCAAACTTTATATATTTGTGTATAAGCTTAACGTCAGCAGAGAAAGAAAGATGCAAGATGATAGGTGTTGAAATCACCAGAAAATGCCAAAAAGCTCTTCTTCTGCGGCTCATGGAGTGGAAATTGAGCTCAGAGTGTTTGGACAGACATTGGAGCTCTTACCTGAACAAAGACAGACGGAAACACTTTCATCTGGAACGCGAAGACCGTATGTGGGCCACAATGTAGGCCAGGAAACACAAAGCCCAAACGGTCATTATTTTTAATTATGGTAATCTTTGCTGCTGTTTCTCCAGAGGAACAGCAGTCTCAAGCCGCGTCCTGCGGGATTGGGGTTTGTTTAAAGGATGTGGACATAGACAATGCCATAATACTGACCTAAAATACAATTTGCGCATACGATTCTCACAAAAGAGTGAGAGGTGAAGGACTGTTTTCACACCAGAGAGTAAACTATGGCTCTGGCAAGCATCCTGAAAACCACAGCAGCGGGTTTTGCATTAAAAAGCATCATTTACTTCAGGACATGGAAATATCTATGCAGAAACCCACAAGTTCAAGTTCAGATTTCAAGGTCACCGCCTGTCCGTCGTTCTCCATCTCCCGCGCACCTACGTGAACGAGTCTTTCTTGACAATACGACTGAAAAAGCAAACCTGACGCCTCTTTAGCCACGAATATTCACTAAATTCCACATATCAGCTCCACTGTCTTTGAAGGTGGATATTTATAATACAGCGAGACGCTCTGTCCAGCCCCATACGGCCACGAGCATTTCACACACGCAAGCTAGAAGAATCACACACGAGCAAAACGGGGAAAAGTAAAAATGACACGCACTGAAGAAACAGGTTCAACTCTGAGACTCAGTCTACAAGCTGCATGAACATGCATTTAGGAGTTATATAGTATATTTAGCAAGTTTACACAGAAAAGGCAGCACAGACGCGCTTCTAAAGTGGCATAAATGCATTTTCTCAGCAACTGTATGCTCTGATACTAAGGGCTGAGGTGGGTCTGAAAAAGCATAATTTAGTCTGGATGATTTTATGCAGTATTGTGCCCTTACACTGAATTTTGAGCATGCACAGAGCAGCCTTATTTCATCTATTCTTATTTTATTGCATTCAAAGTCAAAGGGAGATTTGTAATAGATGCATGTCCAAGAAATGATCAGTTTAAATGTAGTGTTTTCAGCTGAATTTAATGCAGAAACGTTTAAAACAAATACCGAGAAGCAAGCACAGTGAAAAAAGCAATGCTAATATTGTGTAATAAATGGATAAGACTTGTTATTTATAGACTAAGCACTATTTCTGGCCGACTGTAATATATAACAACTGAATCTGTTTCTGAGAGATGTGATTTACTGAAGAAGAAGAAGAAGGGGCAATACTGTAAAACAGAGCTGGTTTTTCCAAAAACTGCTTGACAAACAAAAAGACAAAGAAAAGGCAAGCGTCCAGTGGTGAGAAAAACCCCAAATGCTTCTTTATTGTCAGGCCACAGCAAAACATGCAATTTGAGGGAGATTGTTTGTCAACCTATAATTTGTAGTCAGGAGCTCGGCCTTCTGTTTGAAGTAAACAGTTCTGAAAGCCAAGCATTCGGACAATAATACGCTTCTACTTCCATTTCTACATATAATGTTTTTAAAGATATTAATACTTTTTTTCAGCAAGTGAGCAAAATGTGACAGTAAAAGAGATTTATAATGTTACAAAATATTCCTTTTTCAAGTAAATACTTATCTTTTAGCTTAAATTTCTATTCCTCAAATAAGTCTTAAGAATAAAATGTATTGGTTTCCACAAAAATATTCACCAGAACTGTTCTCAAGCATCTTAGAATGATTTCTGAAGAATGATGCTGAATATTCAGCTTTGATCCCATTAATAAATTTAATTTTACAATATATTTACATAGAGAACAGCCATTTTAAATTGCAATAATATTTCACAATTTTTACTGTATTTGTAATCAGCCTTCTTGACCAAAAAATACATGCATGGATCCGGAAAATGCATATGTGGACAAAATTTAAAGGTCAGGGGTTTATTTTAAAACTAATAATAATCAATCACTAATAATTAGCTATTATATCATATGTCACCACAAAAATAGTTTTAAGTCGCATGGGTGAATTTTAGCAACACCCAACAATACATTTTTTCTTTTATGCCAAAAATCATTAGGATATTAAGTGCATATCATGTTCTATGAAGATAAAAAAACTTCATTTTTCATTAATAATATACTTTTCTAGGAACCATCAGATTACAGATTTTTAAATAGTTGCCTCTATCTAACAAACCATATATCAAAAGAAAGCTTATTCAATCCTGCTTTCAGATGTACAAATCTTAATTTCAAAAAATCAAAAAAAGTGTGATCCAGGTCACACATTTGCAAAACTGTACCCAAACTATCTGTGCAATCCCTCTAAATCCAGCATGAAGCTGTGGTCTTGACAGGAGCGTGACACTTTCTAATGGAATATTGTGATCTTCATACGCACAGCATCAGCTGTCACTGCCGGCGGAGAACATGTCGTACATCACGCGGAGAGATTCACGCTAATTAACGCAGATCGCAGCAAGCGCTGACGGACACGAGCATAATGCTCTCACAACCACGACTTCATCTTTCGTCATCCCATCCGTCAACACCCCAGGAGTAACTACACATCACCACAGCGCCCTCTACACTGCTCAAAATAAACAGGCTTCATATCTGCCCGGTTTACAGGAATAGCTTCTGTCATCATTTACTCACTATCATGCCTTTGAATAGCCGATGACAGAATTAATTTTTATTTTTGATTGAACTATATTTGTAATGACTGGCCTGGAATTAAAAAAATAAATAAATAAAATCTTGCGCGTCAGTTTTTCCCGGCAGGTCACGTGACATGGACACAAAATTAGCCGCTTCGTAAAATCCTGATTAGAAAACTCCGCTTTTTCCAGTTTACACTCTTTCAGAAAGAAGTAACTTACCAACTTCACCAACAGATAACTTATAGTACCGCTCCTAGTTTCTAATAGTCATTAATACATCGTCTGTATGTGGTTTTTGTCAGATTTCTTCAGGTTCCCGCGTGTAAACAAAAAGGCGCGTGGTGTTTGGTTCACGAGCAAATGATTCTTAGGAGCCGATTCAAAAGAGTTGAGGACGCAGAATGGAATCAGATTCACTCAGTGAATCGTTATAAGCAGTTCACTCCCTTGACTAAATTATTTTTATGAACTTTTTATTAAATTAATCAGTCAAAAGAGTTTACAAGCATCTTCGAATTTCCTCGTGAGATAGCAGGTCATGAATCATATTTAAAGTTTTTGATTAGATCGCAATTAATCGCATACAAAATAAAAGTTTTTGTTGGTTTACACACAATACATGTACACACACACACACACATATTATGTAAATAAAAATGTATTTTGGATGTGATTAATCGTTTGACAGCACTAATATATATATATATATTTAATATTTCAATAATTTACATTTAATTTAATTGTTCCTCTTTTATTATATTTATATTATTATACTTTCCTTCCTCTCTTATGTCTGGAGCCATGTATGGTTTACTAAGCAAAAAAATAAATAAATACACACCAGCTTTAAATAAATAACTTTTCATCAGAAATCCAAGATAATGAATGCCGGCTCCTTCTTGTCAGCGCCAAATCTTAAAAACAAGACATCTCGCTTCTGTGAGGGCCGTGTAAACATAAGTGCAAGCTAGTGACAGCACGTCCAGATTTCCCAGAATTCAGGGAGGTCCGACTGAATCTCGCAACCGCAAAGATCTTGGACACAGAGATAGAACAGATATGCTTTCACAGCATTCCATATCACCATGCATATCCTAAACTGGATTTGCTATGAGTTTGCCATGGAGACGAGCTAAAGTTAGAGACCGAGATTCGGCCGGCGGCTCAACTGACAGCTGTCACGTTTGGTTTTAAAGGCCGCTTTCGCACGTGCACGGCAAACTTTTAAAGCATGCACGCTTTTTGCATTTGGGTGAGCTGTTTGCATGTTGATTTATCCAGTGAACCGTATGAATCTGCAGTTTGCAGGCTGGGGGACGCTCTTGGAAACGCAGGCCTTGCAAGCCAAGACGTGCCGGTGTTGATGTTGGCGCGTTCTCAATCACACGCTCGGCAGCTGATCTATCTTTACCGTGACAGGCGTGCTTCCTCTCCTGCCTGATCCGAGCCATACCAATGACCTCATAGGCTTGAAAGGGACACCCTGCTATTCATAAAACCTTGAGGATGTGCTTTCAAGCGCGCCGCACTACACCAGTGATTACAGTTATCACAGCGCATGCTGAGGGCAGCTGTCTGTGCATCTCCGCAGGCCGCGTTTAGAAGCACATGCACCTCCATCAGCGACTGTGTGTCCAATAACCCGCCGATTAGAGGCAGCTAAAGCAGAACAAACCTTCAAATGACATCCTCTGCATTGCATAATGTAGAGGCTGTTTGTGTCCATCGATGCACTCTTATCAATATTGTCATATTCACTGGATCCTGTAAGGTCAGCCAGAATGAGGTTGGGTTCGACAGACCGTGGATAAGAGCAACCGAGCAGATCGATATCGGCTTGTGAACAGATGTCAGAAACAATCAGATGTTACATTCTTCTTTAATCATCTTGCATTTGCAAACACACCACCGGTACTTACAATGCAATGCATTAACACTGCTTCAAACAAGCTTGCATTGCAAAAGGTTAAATAAATTAGCCTACAGTACATTTAAAGCTATTTTCTTCTGAATGCAGCATGCATTGCACTGTACAAACAGCCTTGCTTTTTTCCAGTCAAAATATCTAAACATTCTTAAATTTAGATGCATTTACTAGATAAATAAAATAAATAAATATGCATGCTGCAGATGCGAGATGTGTGAAACAACCAGATTTTATGTTTGCAACTAAGCATTGACATAACTGTTGGTGTTATTCCTAAATCAGAAGCATTTTCATGCATCTCGCATTTGAAGCCTAATATATCCAGAAAAGTATGTGAAATACAAATGCACTAACAATTTCGTGTTGGTGCATTCTGAAATGTGTCTGACTGAAAGTCATAAAGCAACAAAAGCACTATGGTGTGCATTAGCATGCCTTGTAAGGGTTTTAAAGTTAGTTAAATTGTTAACCTGTTTAAATGTAACACATATTTGAAAGACACTCTTTCTGCCAGCCTGTTAGAGCCACAGCAATGCATTATGTTGCTTCATACAAGCCTATATTGCAAGAGCTTGTCCAGAAATTGGCCTACAGGGCTTTTCACCATGTTTTCTGCTGAATTAAGCATGCAGTACGCAACATGAACCTCCTCAGCACCCAAACTCTGAAATAAACATGCATTGTTTGCATGCTCCGAATGTAAGCAAGTAAAAGACTTCAGAGAGGCATTGGGACTACCTTACATGTTAGCCATGCACAAAATAACCAGCTTTTATGATTGATTTATGTTTTCTGCTGAATTAAACATGCAGTGTGCAGCATGAACAGCCTTAGCACCAAAACCCTACATGCATGATCAGAAATATATATGCATATCGCATTGTATGCATGCTGAAAACATGCGACGTATGTGTGAAAGACATCAAATAACCAAATATAAGCCACAAAGCACATGCAAAACCTCAGAAACAATCCGATTTTATGTTTGCAAATTTAATGCTTTTCTTATCAAGCATTTTTATGAATCTTGCATTTGCCTAAAATGCATATATAAATACATATGCATCTATGCAACATTGATTTTGTGTCGGTGCATTCTGAAATGCATCAGATTGCAAGTCATAAAGCAACACAAGTACATGCCGCATACTCGGTTTTATCACTATAGTGTGAGTTAGCATGCATTTTAAGCCCTTTACGGTCATGGCGAAGCAATAGACTGAAGATAATCTTACCGAGCGAGTTATTAAAAGTTAGTTCAATTCTTGACCACACACTTCTGAATGAAATATTTTTTTACACACTGTTTGAGCCACAGCATGAACCTCCTCAGCACCCAAACTCAGAAATAAACATGCATTGTTTGCATGCTCCAGACGCAAGATGAGTGTAAAAGATTTCAGAGAGGCATTTGGACTACCTTACCTGTTATCCATGCACAAAATAACCAGATTTTATGATTGCAACTAAGGTGCAACTGAGGTGCCAAATGCATCTACTGTACAGTAGCTATGCGGCATTGATTTTATGTTGCTGCATTCAGAAACGTGTCAGACTGCAAGTCACAAAGCAACAAAAGCTCAAGTTGCATTCTCAGCTTTGTCGATATAGTGTGCATTAGCATGCATTTTGATCGGTTTACTCTTTCAGCTCAACTACTGACATGCTGAAGCAACAGAAGAGATCAACTTAGTTAAATAGTTGACCCGTTTGAATGGCACACACATTTGAAGGAAACTCTATCGCCACCTTGAGATCTGTTACCGTCTCAGCCACGCATTATTTCAGGTTGCATTATACAAGCCGAAGTTTGCTTTTCACCATATTTTTTCTACTGAACTCTCCTTGTAGTGCCGCTAACACAATCTGAAATAAATATGCGTCGTTTGCATGCTCCAGACACAAGATGTGTGAGAAAGACTTCAGAGAGGCATTTGGACCACCTCACACATGCGTCTGCCAGACGTTAAGCTTTCATAATCATGTCTGGAACACTTCAGAGAGTCAGCGCCACCATAAATGCTGTCTGTTCACATACTGACACATTTCAGAGAACAAGATGCTGAGTTTAGTAAACAACCGCTGCTGTTCAGTCACTTTAAATTCATGCAATCTTGAACCAACAGTGAGTCTCTGAAGGTTCAAGGTCTGATAAAGAATGAGGAAACTCTCATCAATACAAACATGATTTGCAGGAACTGGAGCAGACGGTATGTTTCGATTTGAACCTATTTAGGATGAAATGACTACATATCACCGCCTGCTTAATCAATTAAATTAGAGTTTATTGACGCACTGATGAAAGAAGCCTGTGCTAAATTTAGGCTCAAATACTAGCAATATTGTGCAGTACATGGCCTTGCTATGTGTGCTTGTGTGTTTCTAAAAGTAGCGTAGATTGCATTTATTTCATACAAATACAAACAGTTCAAAGACATTTCTGAAATATGCATGGTTAAAATATATTTTAATGCAACTTCTGATTCATTAATTATGCTTAATGTATAAGGTCAAGTAAAGTGCTTTGCATTATGGGAGACAGTTTCCATAGACTGCATGTGCACATAAAGTTGTTAAGGCTGTTTTGGTCACTATTGACTTCCATAGAGGGAAAAAAACCACTATGGAAGTCAATGGTGACCAAAACAGCCTGGTTGCAGTTTGCGAAAGCATTAATGCTGCACAAATAAACACTCCTGCTGGAGGCCAGACAGCAGCTGGAGTCTGTCACTTTCGTTTTCCCGTCCCTTAACTATATTTTGTTGAACAGCACAGAATGGCTGTTGTGCTGGGATCTCGCGGGATCGGCTCTGTCCGGGACAGCGTGTCATTGTCCGCGCGGCTCTGACAGTGATTACCTAAGCGAGTAATCAATGTGGCCGTAATGAATGATCTCATTGTGTGCTGAAACGTGCTGCAGGAACAGAGGCGCTCTGTGCTGCCCCTCGCGGAAATCACTGCTGCTGATGGGAGTATTGAGTTGCACTGGAAAAGCAAAGCAATTTTCGCTGCCTCCTAAAGCCCTTTGATTAAACTAATAACAGAGGAGACTACAACACAGACGTCCTGTCACAGAAGCACTGGACGTGTGTCACAGACCACAACAACAATGATGATATTTGTTTCACAGTTTGGACTTCTTTCTCAGAACTTCATGCTTGCATCTCACACTTTTTTCCCCAAAATTCTCAGTGTACATGTAATAATACTGACATATTTCACAATTCTATTTTAGTTTCATCTCACAATGTCTTGTGTTTTTCTCCAGTATTCATCTCACAATTATAACTTTTTTTCTCACAGATATGAGTCTTTATCTTGAAATTCTGACTTTTTTCTTGGAATTCTGTGCTTACGTCTTGGAATTATGCATTTATAACTCGCAATTCAGATTTTTTAAGTTACAATTCAGAATTTATATCTAGCATTTCTTATTTTTTTTTCTCTCAATTCTGAGTTTACATCTCACAGGTCTGTCTTTTTTTATCCAGAATTCAGAATTTAGCTACATCTCAGAATTCGAACTTTTTTCTTGGAATTTTCGGAATTCGAACTTTTTGGAATTCTGAGTTTATATCTCACAATTCTGTCATTTTATCTCACACATATGAGTTTGTATCTTGCAATTTTGACTTTTTTTTGGAGTATCTCATAATTCTGACATTTTCACTTACTGGGTTTATCTTTGAAATGATTATTTAGTTTATATTTCGCAATTCTGACTTTTTCTCTAAATTCTGAGTTTACATCAATCATAATTTCTTATGTTTATCTCCAAAATTCTGGGTTTATATTTTGAAATTCAGATTTTTTTTATTCTAAGTTTATATCTCGGAAATCTGATTTTTTTTTTGGGGGGGGGGGGGGGGGGGGGGGTTAAAAAAAAAAAT
>JAUCMS010000061.1:890652-903164 GCA_032357445.1 Enteromius radiatus
ATGGCTCGTCTGCGTCTCGCTCGGAGCACGTGATATATAAGTAACGATATGTTTTATGAAATGTAGTGAAGTAAGAAATAAAACTACTCCAGTAAAGTACAGATACCTGAAAAATGTACTTAAGTACAGTAACGAATTACAACTACTTCGTTACTGCCCACCACTGAACGGCTCTCTCTTTGAATATTCGGTTCACTCTATTTGTTCAAACAGCTGATTCATTCGGAAACTTAACACCAGTGCTCAAAAAGAACAAAAAAAAAACACAATATTGTGTTTCAAATACAGCACAATATTAACTTCTTGTTTACAGAAGTGTTGTATAAAATCACACGGATGTTGCTCTCGTTACTGGTGTGACATCACTTATCATATGATATAAATGAGAAACTCTCAAACAGAGGCATTTTGTCCCAATATCTTGAATTTTAGGGCATAACTGCATTTATGGAGTTGTTACCCTGCATAATGTTTGTCAACAGTCAATTATATGAAATGTAAGATGGCGTACAGGTTTGGGGCGGAGCCAGTGTGTTTATACATTCATGTTTGTCTGCATCTGAGACTAGTAATTTAATCCAATACCCTTACGAGGTTTAGACATATGCTCCTTTGAATGTTGGTTAAATATTTGTAAAACCCACAAACGGACTCAAAAGCACTGATTTAAATAATAGAGGAGGTGGTTTTTGATCATTGGTTGGGAAGCACTGATGCAGCACACGTACCTGTATGAAGGTGTGGTGAAGCGTGGCCGTTTATACACCTCCTCAGTGACGTGAATGTCTTCCTCACAGCTGATGGAGATCTTCTGAGGTTCTCCTTTGAAATGCTCGATGTCGTTGTAGACGTAGAACACGTTGTCGTTGAGTTTGGCAAAGTCATGAAGCTGAAAACACAAACAACTTCAGAACCTGAACATGACAGACGAAACCCATCTGTGATGTCAGCGTGAAATTAAAATGACAGGAAAGCATGAACATTTGGGTCAATTACGAAAGAAAAACCAACACACAGTGTATATTTAATTTAGGTTTATAAATATAAATAAATTGATTTATTGTCCTGTTTTATGGTCTTATACCCAAAAATTCTTTGATTTTGTTAATATTTCCTTAGTATCATAGGTTTTTAATCCTATTATAATTAATAAAGAGATCAGAAAACATTATTAATTTATAAATAGTATATTTCACTGCTTTAATAACATTTATTCTAAATATTAATCTAAATATGCATTAATCTAAACACATTAATCTTTTTTTATTATTTTAACATTTTTATATTATTTTATCATCACTGTTTTTTATTATTATTATTATTAAAATACTTTATTATTATTATTATTATTATTTCTATACACTAATATAAGGATCAGAAAAATACAATGCTAATAAATAAATAATCCTAAAAATCACAAACATTATTATTATTATTAAAGTATGATTCACTGCTTAAATAATCATTATTATTAAAATAATTAGAATAAATCAATAAAAGTATACCTTACATTGAAGCATTTTTATCATTATTATTAATATTCATAAAATTGAAGGAAAAAAACGGTATTATTAATAATAATAATAATAATACTTAATATAATATAAAATAATATAAAATATAATTAAGTATAATAATTTTTTTCCTTGATCTCAGAACAGTTGGGTATCATATCAAAATTCAGTTCAAATTAACTTTTAAAAAAAAATCAAGTCTGCACTGATCGTCTACTCGCTTAAATGAAGAGTGAGAGTCATTAACTGTTTTTCCTCGGTTCTGTTGCTCGTATGCTGCATGTATTCATCTCCTGACCTCTTTTCTGATGGTGAGCTCCAGGTTCTCCGAGCAGACGTTGCGTCCAAGATCATGCAAGTTCTCGTGAAGGTTCTCCTTCCTCCGGGGCGTATAGGGATGAAAGTCAGCCTCCGAACGCAGGAACACAACGGGCTCCTCGCGCAAACAGAAGAAAATCACTTCCTTTTGAGAGCAAACGCATGCAAATCAGGCCAAATAAAAGCTGATTCGTAACAAATGAGTTATTTAAACTCAACAGAGTCTCGTTGTCAGCACCGCGGGTGTAAAACACATCGACTGAATCAACAACCCTTATCAGCAGCACTGTGTGCGCACCGCTTTCTCCGGAGATTTCCACGCACTGACCTGATGGCCTTGACCCTGCAGTCTCTGGAGGACCTGTTTGAAGCCACCCAGGCTGGGCTGGCCCATGCCATAGAGCGGGAAGCTGCCTTTGCTCTGGCGGAAGTTGGGCGCTCCATACGAGCCGCTGGTGCTGAGAACATCGGCTTTACTGAAGACGTCCTGCACCATGAAGAGCGAGCCCTGAGAAGATCAGATCAGATCATCAGTCATCTCTACACGACCTTCCTTCCAACATTACTCTGTTTTCCAATTAAAATGCTTTGCAAAGAAAAGCCTGTTTCTGACACTCAATTAAAAAAACGGTCAATTTCTCGTTTAATATGTTTTAGCTTATCACTCACATTTTTTACTATTTCTCACAATTCTGCATTTCTTTAGTTTTTAATCAGGTTTTTCTCGCAGTCCTGAATTTGAGTGTACATCTCACAATTTAGATTTTTATCGCCTCAAATGCAAATTGATGTCGCAATCCTGTTTTTTTCTCCGTCAATCTCACGGCTCAATTTAGACTTTTTTTGTTATTTGAATTTAGATTTGTTTTTAGTTTCTCTCTCACAATTCAAACGTCTTTTCCCAGAATTGTGAGATAAACACAACTGAGTTATAAAGTCCAACTCTGAGGAAAAAAAATAAAACTTTTTGTAAACTTTTTATTTTTATTAACTTTGTCACAAATCTAAAGAGAGAGAGAGAGAAAAAAAAAAAGTATTGGAGGAAAAAATTTGCAATTACCTTTTTGTTTTGTTTTTTATTCACACACTTTGTTTTCTTTAAACCTAATTTCAAGCATTTATAACATTATTCACAGAATCATAATTAAAGTCCACACAGGTGAAATCCTGCTCAGAGCTGGTTAAGTCCTCAAATAAAATGACATATCAAACAGAAAACTAGCTTTAACTGTTGGATTTGCTGCCGTTTTGGGTCTTTTATTATTAATTTTTTTTTTTTTTTATTTCCTTTGTCTAAATCTAAACTTATACACAGTGGAAGCATTTGTTATACTGCTTTTAATTTATCTAATTTAGAAGAAAAAACAAAAAATTAAATGTTCACATATATTAAAGTCGTTTTTTTTTTAAGCACTGAAATAAAAAAAACACATTTTATTCAACCTAAACAATAAAAACAAAAGCTGTTATTGCCAAAATGTCATTAAAATGTTCAGATTTATTACTGATTTGTAGTCAGTATTTTATTTTTTTCATATTTATGTTTAAAAAAAAATTTATTAAACCAAAAAAAATATTTTTAAATAAATGATTTTTTTTTTACTACAAAAAGGGTCATTAAAAATAAAATACTGCATAAGTAGCACTAATACAGACCTGATGGTAAAGATGTTGTTCAATTTTATTTAAATGTAAGTTTTGACATGCCATTCCCGTAGCATTAACCCCAGCTTTAATAAAACCGTCTGCTAAATGCTTAATTGTTTTTTATGATGTAGAAAACCAGAGCATTCAGCTCCAGAAGAACATCAAATAACACGCTGTTCTGGGAAGAGCAGAACAATGGCGAGTGTTTGACAAGCGCCGTTTTGTGTTCTCTGTTGATCTGCAGCGAAACTCATCATTGGCTCGTCAGCAAACAGAAACTAACGAGCACACAAAGGGAACGAGTGTCTTCAGCGGCCAGCAGGAGGCCAGGAGCTTCAAAGCCTTCAGAGAAAGGTGCAAACGTCCTGCGAAGACTAAAGAGTGCGGTAATTAATGACACGCTCGCCGCGCTGTGTTTGTGAAGACAGAGACACGCCAGGACACATTTACACGAACACACTGGAATCCACTCTTATGAAGCAAAGCCTTAAGAAAAAAAGCTTACTCATGTGCCAAGGTATTTACTGCAGAAATAAACAGAGACTGAACACTGCTGTAGGTTGCAAAAATAGAAAATTTATATGACATTTAATATGGTGCTACGGTACAGTATACGTTTACTAATTACTGTATGTATTGCACTTTTTGGTACAAAAAAATGCATTATAATATTTAAGTTGATTTTTCTGATTCTCATTACAGTAAAATTAATGAATCAATTAATTAATTAATTAATCTCATGCCATGAATGTAATGTTATTATTAATTATTTACACATTTCCTATACTACACTGCATTACAATCAGTGTTATTTTGTTAGGACCATGTGATATTTCACCTTTTCTTTTTTAAAATGTCAACAATTCTGTGTTTTTCTGTCAATATGGAGTGCTGTGTGTACATTAATGAGGAAAAAAATGAACAAATGATTTATATATATATATATATATATATATATATATACACATTTATTTATTTATATTTATAATTTATTTATTTATTTTATTTATTTATATATTTTTTTATTTTTAATTTATTTTTTTAATTATTTATTTATATTTATAATTTATTTAGTTTTTTTATTTAGCATTTGTTGTTGCGAATGAAAATGAGAAAAGTATATTTTAAATATATTTAAAAATTAATAAATAAAAAATAATAAATCTAAAAACTAAATAACCAACTAGAAATCTAAAAATACACATAATTTTCTGTAAAAAAAAAAAAAAAAAAAAAAGCCTGTTTTCCTGAGCAAGAGTCGGCTCACCTGGACCAGATGGTGCTCAGGCATGTTATCCGAGATCCTCCCAACTTTATAGTTTGTACGTAGAACATCATCGTGGATCTGAAACTCCTGTCTGCAGTTATACCTGCAAACACACACACACACACACACACACACACTCTCAGTCAGGTGAATTAACTGCAGACGTTCTCAGAACAGAGCCGGGGGCCGGACGTACGTGATGACCACAGGAGCCACTTTATTAGTGATGATGGACTTGGCCTTGTTGTTGTGGATGAAGGAGGCGCTGCTCGCCGACCGCCTGCTGTCCATCATCCCGTTGCCGTGGAAACTCTCATGCAGTGTGGGCTGTGGAGCAGCGCTGGCCGTCGTACCCATAATCCTCTAGCAGCTGTCAATCAAACAAACACACACCATCAGACTCGAGCTAAAGTAAAACAATCACAGCCAGAATGAGTGTTTTATATGGCTCAACATTAACAACTTTGCCAAAAATCATATATTTTCTAAGTAAAGATCATGTTCCATGAAGATATTTAGCAAATTTCCTGCCATAAATATATCAAAACCTCATTTTTAATTAGTAATATTCAAGAGATGCATCTCAGCCACATATTATCCTCTCCTAACAAACCATACATCAACGGAAAGATTATTTATTCAGCTTTCAGATGATGTATAGCTAAATCTCAGTTTTTAGGACGCAATTAAATCACGATTTATCCTTTGACAGCACGTCTGGGATTTTTGGACATTATAAAACGGCAAAACCATGGTGTTTCTTGAAGACTGGTAAGTCTACTAGTAAAACTCTATTGACTTTAGCAATCTTTGTTGTACTATAGCCTTAAAAGCTGTAAAAATGCACACAATCCCTTCTTCCAAAAATCCCTGAAAATAGAGCATCTTATGCCTGAATACAGAGAAAAGTTCATGTGCTTCAACTTCATCTGGTTTAAGAGCGAAACAAGCTACATTTCTAGTCGTTTCATCATTATTTATTCTTTAGACATTTCTCTTTAAATATAATAAATGTCAGCTTTATACAAAGTGCCCCACATTTGGTTTCCAGGAGCCATATTGAGACTCCAGTATCTCTGAAACTGAATCATATAGAGCCTCGAGAATCAAGACACTAGAAGAAAAGTTGGTTAAGAACTAAACTCTTAAAGAGTATTAAGATATAAAACAACAATAAATGCTGTTCTTCTTCAGTGTTTTAAATGTATCCAAAAAAAAAAAAAAAAATATATATATATATATACATTTTTTTTATTATATAGATGAAATGCATCTGTTTAAATATTTGTAAAATATTTCATATTTGTAGTATTACTTGCACTGCATGCATAAAGTAGAACAAAAATGAGTCTCACACACACACACACACACATCTGTGGTGACCCGGAGCCTCAGCTGCAGCAGATGTGAAGCTCTGACCGGTTTGGGGTTCATAAAGAGCCCTGTTTTCTGTCCCAAGCTCACGAGTGATTCAGGACAATAAACTCATGCCACGGCTTGTTTTTCACTCGCGCTAGATGAAGCTTGTGTGTAAGTGGGACAAATTTAAGGCAACATCTTCAGAGCGCGCCGCAGCCTGCAGAAGATGAGTGTCTGGCCTGAAAACACAGCCACGAGCCGCCAGACGATCGCTCAAGAAACACCCTCAGAGAAAAACACACACCCCGTCTGCCGCCGCCGCATGCGTCTTAACGTTTACAAGGGTTTGCTGGAGAAGGAAGGGGCTAAATGTCGTCTTTGAGAACACGCTGGGGTTTTAGAGCATTTTAGTCACTTCTCAGTATCTGGGTCATCGTGACCTGTATATTAACATGAAGTGTGCACAAAATAAATATTAAAAAAAAAAAATTATTAAAATTTAAAATTAAAATTAAAAACACAAACTTTTTTAAAGATATAAAAAAATTCTAATAATAATTAGGATTTTAAAAATACATAAAAATAATAAAATCTAAATTAAATAAATAATAAAATGAATACAAATAGAAGATAAAATAAGATAGAAAATGAAATGATAAAAAGTAAAACAAAAATAAAAAAATGCAAATAAAATGATATGTAAAAATGTCAAATGTAAATGTAAAAATGAGTAATGATATAAAATTAGTGTAAAAAATTAAAATTAAATTAACTTTAAAAATGAACAAATGCAATAAAATAAAACAATAGAATGAAAACGTAATATTAAAACTCAAAATAAAAAATGTAATCTTTTAATTTACATATTTAAAATTATATATAAGTGCTTTTCAAATGATTAATTGTGAATAATCACATCCACAATTAAAATACTAAGCGGAAAAAAAAAACATTTATAATTTTTTTTGTTGTTTGTTTTTTGTGATGTCAAATGATTAATCACATCCGAAATAAGTTTTTGTTTACACAATACTTGTGTGTACATATTTGTTATGTATATATATATATATATATATATAAACTCATATACATGAATGTATATATTCAAGAAAAACATCTTACGTTTATATAATATATCATTTCTATGGCTATAAATATATACACATTAATACAAGCAAATACTTTCAAAATATGTTTGTGTATTTATATTAAACATAATAAATATACACAGTACACACACATATTATTCAAACAAAAATAAAAAAAAGATATTTTATAAAATGTTATTTTAATTTCACCCATTTCTTAGTATTTTAACTAAAAAAGACCTTCCTACATAATCACTATCGTCTCTGCTCTGAACCAAACACAACTCTGGTTCTCAGCCCGAGCGTATTCCCGGAAGAAAGCCAATCACTGCGGCTCATTCACAGGGAACATCAAATCTCCCAGTGTCCTCGGCGGGAGACGCACACACAGATGGGCATTCCTGCTTCCCGCCGCAGCAGCTATTGAGATGCAGCGGGTGAAGCTGGAGCGCGCACAAAAGGGTCTCGCTCAGACAGGAAGTGCTCTGCAGCTGCAGGAAGCATCTGCGGTCCAACGGGCCAATCAGAGGAAGGATGCAGCGCTCCTCGCTCTTCAGAGATGTATATCACAGGTCAGAGAGCACAGTTATAGCTCTGAGAGGAGCCGGGAACTCTGGGACCGACACAAGAATGAGTCGCACCGGTCTGTCCTCCAGCGTCCAGCAGAGAAACACATGCTACACGCAAATAATAAACTACAACTGACCACATCTACAAACTCAAAAACAAGTCCAACTAGACCGTTCTCAAAATCAGCTGTTCGTATGACATCATTATCTTCAGAAAAACACAATAGATAAGAAAATATGGATTAGATGATTATTGAATAAAGCATGGAATCTTCACAATTCACAAGACGTTTAGTCTTTGCAACAACTACTGTCTGAAGAAAGCATATAATGTACTTTATGTATTAATAAAGTAAATAGGCTCAGTTTGGATTTCAGCTTGAGTTTACCTTGTAATATTTCTTCATCTGTATATGCTCACATCTCTCACATCAACAGTTCTGAAACTGAAAACCCAAAATCTCCCGAACACGTGACTGAAGCAAACGCTGTAATCATGGTCAAACAAACACAGCCGGAAAATCATTTAAAAACCCGTCTGAAATACAGAACTTCTTTAAACTATTCTTACACGGTTTAACTATGGTTTTGGGAATGTGACATACTGTATGATAGTAGAATATATTCTTTTATATGTAAATAAAAAAAAAGAAAGAAAGAAAGAAAGAAAGAAAGAAAGAAAGAAATAATAATAATAATAAAAATAATAAAGTGATTACATTTTAAAAATGAAGTAAATTATATACAATTAGATAACAGAAAAATAAAAAAAAATTTAATGGAAATGAATGTCATGAAATAAAAAAAAATAAACATTAAAAATTAAAATTAAATTATAAATTTAAATAAGATAAACAAAAAATACAATTAAAAAACTGAAAATATAAGTAATAAAATAAATGAAATGGAAATGAATGTCATGAAATAAAACAAATAATTAAAAAATATATTAAAAAAATTTGAATGCTAAAATTAAAAAATAAAAGATAAAACAAATAATAAATTCAAATGAAACAGAACATTTTTAAAATAATAAATATAATAAAAAAAGAGAATTATAAAGTAAAAATAAAATGGAAATGAATGCCATAAAATAATACAATGAAATAGAAAATAAAGGTAATAAAATAAAAATGAAATGGAAATGAAAAAAACATTTAAAAATTAGAACGCTAAAATAAAAAAAAAATATATACAATGAAACAGAAAATAAGTATTAAAATAAAAATTAAATTATAAAGAATGTCATGAAAAACATAATAAAATAAAATGAAACAGAAAATAATAATAATAAATTATTTTTTTTAAAAAGTAACCATCTAAGTAACATATTATTTCCATCTGTTGCTGTTTTTTTGTTTTGTTTTTTTTTGAGTAATTTATCCCTGTTTGTAACCACAAAATCAGTTTTAGGCGACACACCTCACAAACTGAGAGCTGCCGCCCATCTTCACAGGAAACAACAATCTCTTCTGCGGTTTATATTAGAACCCATTCTTCTCAAATAAACAGCACATAACACATCTTTCTCCACATTCAGTGAGATTTAGCATCTTCCCAGAATCTTCCATCAGCTTTACCTCAGGAATATCTGAAGTGAGTGAAATATCTACAAACACACACAAAACAACAACCTACAATCCCTGTAGAAGCATCTCTTTCATAAAGAAGATATTCGGAAGAACGCCGGGAAACAAACAACATTAGTCCTCATTGACTTCCACTTTACAGACAAAAAATAAAAGATATTTAACTAAATTAATAAATAATGTAAATATTTTTTATTTTTCAAAGTATCTTATGTGTTACACAGAAAGTTATACATATATATAAAAAAAATATCAAAGTCATAAATAATTATTTTTGAGGATTTTTTTACAAGAAAGTAATATTTAATTTCTTTTAATCTCTACATTTCGAGTTTAATCCAGTGTGACATCATGTTGTTTATTTGGAATTATCTGTGATATTTACTCAATTCCCAAGAGAAAAAAATTTATTTTAGTATTTTATGTTAAAATAAATGAAAACACCAAATGTTGACCTGGGGAACTAGCCAAAGTAAAAGACATTTTAACATGTTCATTTGATTTCATCATGTTTTCATGTTAAAGGGGTCATATAATGCTGCTACAATGTAAAATAAACGCAACTTTACATGCCAGGACTTTCATTTTTGTGGAAAAAGCCCCTGAAGACCCTGTTAAGTCCACTTGAGAGGGATCTGTGTGGAAATCAGAGCACATCTGTAATCTGTGGTGCATTATTACACACCGAGTTACAAAACACCCAAAAATCCCTTCAGCAGGGAAGTGCGCTCAGAAAAATAAGGATGTTGTGTGTCTTTAAGAACAGAACGTCCTAACGCATGGATTTACTGATGTTTTTACACTATTGATACTGTGATTGTGCTGATAATCACTGTTTGACCTCCTTCAGCGTCTTCATGACTTCTCTCGCGAGTGAGAACAACTGCCCCGGAAAAACTAACTTCCTCACACTACTTCCTGTGTTGCGACACCGCGGAGATCTGCATGTTACTTCACCATTTACAGACTCACACACCGTGATATCTACTATTTAACTGAGGTTCCTGTGAACTAATAACCTTTGCTTTCGGTTAAAACAGCTCAATTAAAGAGATTTGGCATTAGACGCAAACACAACTGAAACGTGGCATTACAAACAAAACACTTAATCAAGTTCGGAAATATTTTTCAATATTTATTTCAAAAGTATTATGAGGACTATGCTATAAATGAATGAAAAAACAAAATAACTATTAAAATAATTTCAAGTTAGTAAAACATTTTAGTAAAATATTGTAATATTTTATTAGGTTTACTTAAAACATTTACATTAAATATTATAAATAATTTACTTATATATATATATATATAATTTACACAAAATACATAAATAAAAATTAATAATAAAATTAATATTAGTGCTGTGAAACGATTAATCCCATACAAAAAGAGTTTATTTATTTATTATGCATATATAAATACATACACATACAGTAGATATTTCTGAAAAATATTGTTTATATATTATATACATTTAAAGTGTGTGTGTATGTACACTTACATATACATAAATATTCACAGTACACACAGACATATATATTATGTAAACAAAAATGCGATTAATCATTTGACAGCGTTAATTACAATCAAGCCAGACAACTATAAAAAGCCAAAAGTTTGCAAATATTTACTTAATATATTTTGATATTTTGGCAAAATTAAATACATGCTCACACAAATAAAGTAATGCTATAAATTAAACAAACTACAAAAAAAAAATTAAAAAGTACATTATATATATATATATATAGAGAGAGAGAGAGAGAGAGAGAGAGAGAGAGGGATATAGACCTAGTAAATACGTTTGATATGTTCTTAAAAAATAAAAAACATATGAATATAATAAAATTATATGCATTTGGTAAATATATTTTGATATATAGATATTTATATATTTTGACAATGCATTAAGTCATTTATTAAATACTATTACATGCACAGAAACCATTGTATCAACACCATGCTCTATAAACAGAGTTCAAAACTCAAACATCAACAAAGCAAAGCAACACAGCGCATGCAACTACTCATGAAACACTGATAAAAGCCTGAACCTGTCGCATGTCTCAACGCACATATACTGCAGGTTTCCCAGAATGCTACAGAAAAAACTGTGCATCATCTCTCTCACACACACACAAGCATTTACAGATCAGAAATAGCACATAATTACAGTTATTCTGAACGGCTCTCAGCCCAAAATGAAAACACAGCCTGGCTACACACACACAGCCTTAAACGAGCCAGAAACCAGAAATATATATATATATATATTTATTTAGAAGACACATGTACAGTACATACCAGTACAAAACTACAGGACAGGATTGGTTATCAGTGTCACGGATATGGGCGTTTGCTAAAACTATAGCTATTAGACAGATGTCACTGCGTGGAGAAGGCAGGCTGAATGTGTGGGTTGTGGTGGGTTAGTAAAGAGCAGTGTGACCCACAGACAGACGTCTCTCACTCAAACCCACTGAAAAGACATCATATGACAGCGCTCGGATCAGACCGCAGCCGTTACTGAAACTGCATTCAGCATTTATCCTGTTCATCCGTTCACTCGCCAGTAAATATCCTCAAGTAAAGGCGCCGGTCCATCTCTGCATTTATTCAGTTGTGCAAAAATACATTATAAATGCATAGACGGGACAAACACGCACTTATCTGAGGACATGCATGAGTTCTACTGTATGAGCTAACGGACTTTAATAACACAACGCAATACAGCTAGCCTATAAAATAATATAAGTAAATAAGTATATTTAAATATTGTATTAAATAAATATTATGAACATAAATAAACACATTATAATAATATTATATTATAGATTTAATTTATTGATTTCTTATACAATCTATATTATTATATTTTTAATTATATAAATTTATATCAAAATATATTTTTACAAATATTTATATGTATTTACATGTATAAACGCATATTCAAATAATTTAATCATAATTCTTAATTAATATAAAAATATAATAATACAGTACACACATACGTAAACAAGGATAAATCAATTAAATAGAATGCACATTTTATAAGTTAGTAAGTAGGGTATATGTAAAATATTATAATATATATATATATATATATATATTAGTGCTGGGCAATGATTAATCGCGATTAATCGCATCCAAAATAAAAGTTT
>JAUCMS010000061.1:903339-915718 GCA_032357445.1 Enteromius radiatus
AGAAAAACTTTTATTTTGGATGCGATTAATCGCGATTAATCATTGCCCAGCACTAAATATATATATATATATATATAAATAAAACTTATCTGACAAATCAGTGTGGCGTAACCGACAGGAACTAATTTTTGTTGTTATGTGTCAAGAAAACCATAAAACAGGAAATGACATCAGAGAGAAGTTGTTAAATGGCAACACCCCACGATATTCCTCAATTTCATGAGGTTTGAGTTAAAAAAAACTAATAATAATTAAATAAAATAAAAACTTAAACTGTTCAAAAGTCTCGTTAATGCTATTTTTTTCTAAAACTTCTTTTTAAAAACAAACAAAGTTGATTTTTGTAAGAATTGGGTGCATTTTTAGAGCGGTCGAACATCGCTTACAGTCTGTCCACACAAAAAAACAGGGATGAAACACAGAAAACTGACGGTTTCTCTCAATACAGAAATATTTCAGAAGCAAATATAAACTACAAACTCAATCATTCAAAGCCAACATGTTCATTAAACACCCCGAGATGATTAAACACTGCTCAAACAGCATTAATCGTGCACACACACACACACACAGCGTACCTGAGGACACACACTCGCCGCAGCTGCATCAGATCCACAGACGTCTGGGCAGAGCGACAGATCAGATCCCGCAGACTAACTGAGGCGTGCCATGAGCAGCTCTACAGCTGTGTGTGTGTGTGTGTGTGTGTGTGTGTGTGTGTGATTAGCAGTCTAAGACAGCGAGAGCGATCTTCAGTCGGAGCGTCACACACACAAACACAATCTCAGGAAGAGCAGCGTGCTAAATCCATGTGTGTAAAGGATGTGTGGGTGGGTCTTACCCATCAGCGCACACACACACACACACACGTTTATTTTGCTACATTTGTGAGGATTGTTTAATATTTTTAATCGCCCTACACCAACCCTACCCATCACACAAACCTTTTTGCATTTCTACATTTTAAGATAAACTTCATTTAGCATTTTTAATCAGCTATTTCCCTCGTGTGGACGGACCAGATGTCCTCACAAAGTCAAAAATATCAGGTTTTGCTATCCTTGTGGAGACATTTGGTCCTCACAACAACTATAGCAAAACACACACACACACTCTATCTCACACACAAACACGTTTGTTTCTGTGAATTGTGGGGACTTTCCATACACTTCTATTACTTTTATACTGACCAAACTCCTGACCCAACCCTAACCCTTATAGAAAACCTACACTTTCACATAAACAATTTACTGTTGTTATCTCTCTCTCTCTCTCACACACACACACACACACACACACACAGTGTATCTCTCTCTCTCTCTCTCTCACACACACACACACACACACACACAGTGTATCTCTCTCTCTCTCTCTCTCTCACTCTCACACACACACACACACACAGTGTATCTCTCTCTCTCTCTCTCTCACACACACACACACACACACACACAGAGTCAAGCAAGTCAAACAACACAACGAGCTAACAGCATGTGTTTACATCGCGTAATTCACCGCAGCTCTCGTACGTTAGCACATCGTACTAATTACTTCATTCGTAAGCAATTAAGACGCCCCATCTCTGATCGTCAACACACACACAGCTGAGTAAACACGGTAAACCTCAGCACAGGACACACACACACTCAATGTACTTTGTACTTTAATATTATCCATTACAATCTAATATTTTGCCAGGTTTTGTTGGTATATTAAAAGGGAATTTTATCTTTAAACTACAGAACTGGTGCTTCAAAATTGGTAAATGTATCAAATATTTCAATTAATTTATTTACAGTACCTTTTCAGCTATGCAAAAGAGTGTAGTACATTCAGTTAAGCTTAAAACCAGCTTAGAAACGTGTCTGGGCCTCCATATAATACATAACCAAAGCCATCTGACTGTGTCCGGTTCCTCCGAATCACAGGGTTTCTTAAGGACACTCTTCAGGGGGGTATTCAGAAAACACTTCTGATGGAGTCCAAGACGTCTGTGACTGACTAACACAGAAAACGGCAGAGAGAGAAATACAGCGCGGGGCAGCAGGGTGAGGCAGGAAATTGCTGTACTATCTCCATCTTAGCTAAATTTAATCTGTTCTCAAACCACATGAACACACATTCACTGAAAGAGCTCTGAATCCAGCACTCAAGATCAACAAAACAAAACAAAAACACATCATGAGGCTAGAATTTGAGAAAACCACCCTCTCCATTCATACAGCAGGCTCTGGACCGTTTGTATCAAAAATGGCAACTTTGACCTTCAAAATCTAATTGTTATAGATACATATACGCATGTAGAAATATATTGAATATATATATATATATATATATTTTTTTTTTTTTTTTTTGTGTGTGTATATAATATATATATATACACACACACACACATTAAAAAATAAATAAATATATAAATATATATATATATAAACATTTTTTATTATAAATTATGTATATAATAATACACTCATATTTTATGCATATTACATAACATTTTTCTTTCCCCCCCCCTAAATGTTTATTACTGTTAAACAATTAATCACAACCAAAATATGTTTTTGTTTACACATGCTCTCTCACACACACAGTGTATATTTATTATGTAGATATAAATACAAACACATGCATATTTTTTTAAAAATGTGTTATGTTTGTATATTAAATCTGTTTACATGTAATAAAAAAACATTAGAATATATATACCTAAATTTATAAATGTAAATATTTTGAAAACATACTGTATGTATGTGCATTTATATGTAAAAATAAACTTATTTCAGATGCAATTAATCATGATATATCATTTGACAGCACACATTTTTATACACACACACATATATATATATATATATATATATATAAGTTGGATTTGAGCTGATGTTTGCGTGAGATCAAACCCGGCCACACCTGTTTCTTCCTCTGTCAGTCTAACGTCTGAAGAGAGATGCAAGCGAGACCGAAGCCAGAAATCATGCACCTCTCTCTCCCTCTCCTTTTCCTGAGACTCTGTGACTTTTTGCCCTTGTGGTACTTCACAGTTCAACATCCATGAAGAGAAATTTGCTTAAGCCACCGCGCTTCTGGATTTAATTAGAGAAACGAGGCAAAGCAGACGAAGAAGCAGCAGAAGATGGAGTGACGTGATGCTCTGAAGCAGTGAACAACAGTTCAGCTTCCTGTTAAACTTCCTCTCAGGCTGTGAACAAACCAAACGGTTACCTGCCCGCTTCCTGCTGCCTCGCTCATCAATGCACTTTTGTGTTTTAAACATCCGTTTCCGAGCGGACTGACAGCTTGACACCTGCGTGTGTCCATAGGAAGAACACTTTCCTGTCTGGATTCCCTCAGCGATCAACGTCACTAAACACAGACACGTAAAGCGGAAGCTGACCAGTCATTCTTAGTGACCGCAGGCGGCTCATTTGAGTTAACTAAAACCAAAACCATAAAAAAAATAAAAAAATTAAAATAATTCATTGAAATGTTGCAACTAAAAAGAGATCATTCTTTTGAGTCAGTTCATTTTAATGATTCGGACCGGTCTGAGCAAACCGAATCATTTTCATGCATGGTATAGGGATATAATATAAATGTAATTAAAAATAAATAATATAGTATAATTATTATTATTATTTATTTTTATATATAATTATATATTTTTTATTTATTTTTTATTACATTTATATTTTATATTATACGTGTGTGTGTGTGTGTATATATATATATAAAATTAAAAAAAAAAGTTATCATATGTTATAATCTAACCAGATTTAATAATTTTCATGCCAGGTAGGGATATAATATAGATTTAATAAATAAGCCTAATTTAAAAATATAATATTTATACTATTTTTTTTTATTGTTATGAAAATGTATTTTATTTTTATTTACTAAAAATTGGAGAAAAAAACAAAAAACAAATTAACAATACAAAAAAAGCAACCGATTCAAAATATAAATAAAAGCTATAATACCATCTCAGCGCTACTAAAATAACCCTGGATTATAATGCATGACCTACTGGACGTCATGTCTGATGATCTAATGCAGAGATCTGCAGAACTGAATATTTAATGGCTTTAATGCTTATTTCTATTCTGGTAGAAATGAAATCATAGGTTTAAACAGGACATTCGGCCAGACACGCTGTGGGAAGGACACATCTACGCTGCTTCAATAAATGAGCATCTGAGCGCTTTCAGGATTCATTACTGGCCTGACTTCAAACAGACAAAAGGTGGACAATATGACATCTAGTGGCTGAAATCATCTGCTCCTCAGAACAAACCACAAACACAAAATTAGCATAAAACAAAATATACCACAAACCCAAACTCACAGCAGACGCCACTGCTTTAAATCAGATCTGTGCTGGATTAAAGAAAGATAATATAATCCCTAAACTCATTTATTCATGAAGTGAATATTGCTTTGAATAATCCATGAATTATCTAAGAATAGTTTGACACAACATGGCTCTGGTTTTCAATCCACGTTCATATTGTTAAAAAAAAATTATAATTTCATATAATTCCCAGCTGTTTACAAATAATATGTCTAGGTTAAGTCAATTTCTGTATACACAAACTTAAAATCTAGATTACAGAAATGCTTTTAAAACACCACACTCAGAATGAAGTAGTGGGGCATGTTGTCACATTACATGGGGTAAGTTGTCACAGTAGCCGTATCGACACAGACTGAAGAAGAACGTGTTAAAATATGAAACACATTTAAAAGTTATTATGTGAACATTGTTTAACAGCTTATTCAGCAAAATCTAAAACAGCAAGACCATTTTTAAACACAAAATAGTGGTTAAAATAGAAATGATGTTAATCAAAATCAATTAAAATACAATTAATTTTATTTGGGGGACAGGATTCAACTTTTCAAAGTCTTATGAACGTCAAAGGCAGATAAAACACCACATTAACGACAATAAATATTGATTAAATTGAATGGCCCTTGCCAACCAGAAGCAAAATGAGCTGACAGTGTTTTTAATTGGCCTCATTTCTAATAATGACCTCCACAAACGACCCATGTCTCTTCTGTAGCCCTAAACAGACCATTTTATCTGACTTTATCTCTATCCCTAACGCAAACTCCTCTAATCTAGTACTGACAGGGTCAAACAGATGGATTATTCATAGAGTTCTGATGGCTATCAGCTCGAACCGAACAGCATCGAAACGAACTTCATCATCATTAATCTTCATAAGCGTGACTCTCGATCCAGACATTAGCATTTCAATCCAATAATATCAAATAGCTTTTATGTGGATTGATAAGATTTTGGCATGTAGGTTTCATCCATGTTCAATAACGAAAAAATAGATGATCTCTTATTTAATGCTAACATTAAGTTCCTAATTTGAGATGCTAGGATAATTTCACGAAGCCAAAAATTAGTTTTTTACACAATGATGTACTGAAAATTAAGGAAAAGTTGCGTATTTTGATGTCAGAGTGAAGTTTTTCGTGAGATTTATCTTATTGAATTGATTTGTTTACATTCCTTCAGTCAGTCAGATATGAATTTAACGGTTTTTCCTCTCGACGCCGCATCAAAAGCGCTATAAACTCAGCTCGGGGTGTGAAAAACTTGAATATCAAAATGATGGCCGCGAATGTCTACGTAATCGTTAGTTTAATCGAGTGCTCTTGTTTAGTAAACTACTACAAAGCGACACATAAGCAAACGACTCTCTTTTGATTGTTGCGACGACTAATTCGAAAACGAATCGTTCTTTTGAGTCGGTTCTTTTTAATGATTCAGTGTTCAGTTCGAACTGTGAGTTTAAAACTTGTGGAACTGTACTGTACTGTCTGCTACGTTTTGATTCGAAAGCAGCGCTCGTAAAATACAAAAAGAATCAGATTCTAAGGAATCGATTCACTGAATCGGACCCGTTTGAAACATTTCCAAGCATTACTTGTAAATTATCTTCTCTGCATGGCACATGTGTGCGCTCTAAACTCATTTCCATATCACACACTCGATGTAGTGTGTTATAATCTGGCCAGACTGAATTATAGCCATGCAATCTGCCGCAGAATACCGCTAACGTTACACCGAGACTCGGATCAGATCCGGGCTGTTTCTAGCACACACTGGGTTTTATGCCACCGCTCTTTTCACAACTGCAGCAATGCAGCTTCACGTAACATTAACATCCATGCATGCAAGGATCAAATAAAGCCCTGCAGAAACTTAATCACTCACCATCGCCGTGAAACAGCCTCCGCCTTCACAACAGAGCAAACACACTCCAGCAAATCAAACACTCTCTCAGAAGAGTGAGAGAGCGAGAAAGAAAGAAGGCACTCGTGGTTTGGAAGACGGGCTCTTTGAGCATGCGCGCGCGCGTGTGTGTGTGTGTGTGTGTGTGTGTGTGTGTGTGTGTGGTGCCAGGCGCTGAAAGGATCAGCAGTTCAACCAGACGCAGAAAATGGGTGTTATTGAGTATAGTGTGTATTTGATTTTCTATACTCATTCTTATCATCAAATATGAGGTTTAAAAGGGATAAATGCTTAAATGCTGCCTTATATTTTTTAAACATAAAACGACTAAACCTGCTTTTTATAGGCTAGTAATAAACACACTCTCTATCACACACACACACACGTCAAAATTGATAAAACAAAGTTGCAGATAACAGATAACTTTTCAGAAATCATATTTTTTATTGTGCATTCCAAATTAATTTCAACCAAGCTGCAGCTGGCTTATTTTAATTAGGTTAAAAAAACATGATAACACAATAAATATATATATATTTTTGAACATTTTGCAAATAAACTCACCATATATTATTGTAGAAAGTTACACACACATACATGCAACTTTATTTGTGTGAGTGTAACTTTCTACAATATTCTTTTTAAATGGAGTCTCAAGTAACTTACTAAAAGTAACATTCAAAATTACACATTAAAATTGCATACATAGCTATATATATATATATATGCAATCTTTACATTTATTTATTTAAAATTCTACATATTTAAATTTTTTAAATATTAATAAATATTTTTATTGCAGATATATGTTTTTTTTTTTACTTAATATAAAAATATTTTAGTATAACTAAATAGATTAATAAATAATTTACCTCAAATTTAAATTCATGTAAATGTTTACTACTCATCTAATAGCTACTTAATATGTTGTAAAATAAAAAGAAAACTCAAATCATAGAGTTCTAAAAGTAATTATGAGGCAACATTGGATGAATAGATCACACATCAGACAATATTATACTTCAATATGACTCAGAATATTTACTGTTCAGATATATAGCCATTAAATAAGGTGACATGGACATTACTGGTCAATGGCAACGAGCTGAGCATGGCAGAACCCAGACGTGCACTTCGCAATAGGACGCGCAAAGACTATTTGTTTTGCATCTTTCCATGTATAAATGTTATGTTTAATGCATTCGACGAGGGTCGAGAAAAGACACATAGCATCCGACGCTCGAGCTCAAAGCGCCGACGCAGTCTTCAAAGGCCGACAGCGACTCCGGTGACGTCACGTGGGCGCAAGGTGTTTTAATTGTTCATTGTAAAATATGCGCCTCATTAGCACACGAATAGATGATGAGCTGTCAAGGCATGTCAATTTCCCTTTAATGTCCTCTGCTACTTGTTAAATATGCAGTGGGCCGCGGGGAGGGGGGTATATAAGCTCTCGCGGACCCTCGACCTGTCATTCTGACCTCGGTCCAGCATGAACGCGCTCGGAGCCTTGCGCCTGGCCTGCTGCCAGCTTCTGCTGCTCGGAGTACTAGGGAAGCGTATCCATCATGGCACGAGGATTACCGAGAGAAGCCACCGGCATCATTTACCCACGTACATGATGCACCTCTACAGGCATTACAAGCTGAACCTCACGCGCTCCGCGGAGCACCTGGAGCACGAGCACGCGGACACCATCAAGAGCATCCTCTCCAAGCGTAAGCATTGATTTCATGTCCTACTTAATCTGCTTTTTTTTTTTTTTTTTTTTTGTAGTTTGGAGAAAGTTTGGAGACGCGTCGCGCGCACAGCTCTTTTCTGGCTCCTGGCTGTCAGACACCTTCAATCCACATCGCGCAGGACTAACGCTAAGCTGATGTGGATTAGAGCCTCGCCAGACATCCTTACACAAACCCAAATCCACATCAGCTCCTGGCTCTTTTTCACACGTCGCCTGATTAGATTAGGAGCGCGGGCACGGGGCGTTTAACGGAGGTCTGGAGGTGTTAAGCGATGGGTTTCGATCCGGTGTTTGTTCTGAAGGGATTAGGCTCGCGCTGCCTTGCCCCTCCGTTAAGATAAAGCTAATATCTGATCGATACCACACGACTTTTCATCAGAAGAAATGAGACTAGTTTAACTGATGCGGTACGCACCTTTGACTAATTGATTGTGGTTCTTAATATTTGATAATGCTTAAACCTAAACTCATTTGCATGAAGATTTATTGTACTAGTAGTGGGAATGTTAAGAGATTGATCATAGAGCATATTATGTATCGATAGTCTTGCTTCATGCTTAGTAGAGTGCTTCTTTAAAATGAGGTTTGCAAATGAATATATATATATATTTGTCCAAAAATTGTAGTTTAGCATAAATGCCTTGGTTAATTGATACTACTAATAATAATGCTGTAGTTGCAATTATTATTTATGTCAATTTAGAAAAATAAAATTATTATTACTGCTACAAAAAAAATCTAAAATCATGATAATTATTTATTTATTAATATTTAAATATAATATATATTTAAAATAATATAATAGTAATTAATTAAATATAATTATTGGTATTATTTGATTATTATTATTATTTAAAATATGTATTATTTATATTATTGTTTTTGTTGCAGAGTAGTTATTATTTACAATAAATTAGAATAAATAAAATAATAATTAGACAGCAACAATAAAGATAAAAAATTATATTATCATATAATATTTATTATATTATTCATATTTTTACTGTTGCAATGAATAAAAAAAACATATTATAATACATATTTTACATTATAATTATTTGTAATATTTATTTTTATTATCGTTGTTGCAGCTGAATAATTATTTACACTAAACTAAAATGATTTTGATTAAATTGAATAATCTGACTGCAATGATATAAATATTTTTAATATCAGTTATTTTAATTTTTATTATTTTCACCACACTGCTTCCAGAAATGGTTTGAATATTAAGGATAACGATCTAATGATTATTTGTTCAACTGTCCAGAGCAGGCTGATGTTGAGTGGCAGAGCTCTTAAGCACAGTCAGGGCCGCTTATTAGATAAACCAAAGCAATTAGCAATTTGAATGTAAATGTCCAGCCAATACACTCCAGCGGACAAGAGCCTCATCCGTGAGGATCAAAGAGTGTGTGTTCAGCTGCACAAATCACCTCATTACTGCTGGGTTTGTGTACATGACCGTCAGCCCTTCATCCCTGAGAAAAATACATATCAAAAGAGCCAGGAGCCAGTCGAGAACTGGCCACATTTCACCCTAAAATCAAAAAGATTTTCTTTTCACTTACATATTTAATCATTACTTTAGTGACAAGAATGTGATCAAATATTAAAATGGTGTTATAATCACATCTTTTTAAAATAATAATATCAAATTAGACATTTTAAAATATTGCTAAATAAATTAATTCTATATATTTCAATAAAGAAATTTAAGTGGTGGATGCATGATATAATATGCAAACTTTTAACAAAGAATTAAAACTTTTTAAATTAATTTTTTTAATTTTTAAAAAATGTGTAAAAAATGTTTTTTTCATACTAATATAAGGGGCCAAAGATTTTGCAACATTGCAAATTAAATAAATAATTATATATATATATATATATATATATTTCTTTTTTTTACTTCATTAAGATTTTTTTTTTTAAATTTCAAATATTTTAAATGTATATGTCTTTGAAAATAAACTATATATATGTATATATATATAAAATATAGAGAGAATTTTTTTATTTTCAAAAATCGTTTTTTTTTTTATTATGTTTTCTTTTTTTGTGTGTTAGTAAGCTGTATTTTTGTATTATTTTTTAACCCAATTAAAATAACCTGACTGCATTTTTATTGACCGTTATCTGTTTTTGCAGATGAACTCTTTATATTTATATATATATATATATGGATGTTAGTCATTGACTGTAATCTAATCATGTTTGACATACTTGTCCTCGTCTCTTCCAGGTCTGACCAGTCGAGACACACACTACGTCACACACTTCGACCTCTCCTCGGTTCTGTCGGAGCGTCAGATCCAGGCGGCGGAGCTCAGGATCCGTATTCCCAAAGAAACGCAGCAAAGCAACATCACGGTGGAGGTCCGGCACCAGCAGGGCCAGTCCCTGGGTCAGCTCTCAGACTCTTCTCTGATGAGCGTCTCTCATCACTGGAGGGTCTACAACGCCACAGACCTGCTGCTGAGCTGGATGGGCCCCGAGCTCTCCGAGAGGGTCCGTCTAAAGAGCAGGAGGGCCCTCGGCCCCGGGAGAAGCGCTCCGGACGGGATCCGGCACAGGGCCATGCTCCTGGTCTTCTCTCACACCGTCTCTGGACAGAGCCAGCAGGACCGGGCCAGTCTCCTGCACACGGCCGAGAAGTCCAAGTTCTTGTTTAACAGCGAAGGAAAGGAGGTGCGGAGAGACAAGCCCCACAGGAGCAAGCGGGGCCGCAGGGGCCAGCCGATGAGGAACCCGGAGCCGCTCAGGGGCCCGGCCGAGAAGAGCTCCATGTGCAGGAGGGTGGACATGCATGTGGACTTCAATCAGATCGGATGGGGCTCCTGGATCGTCTTCCCCAAGAAGTACAACGCGTACCGCTGCGAGGGGAGCTGCCCGAACCCTCTGAGCGAAGACCTGCACCCCAACAACCACGCTTACATGCAGGTCAGACCACTGAGTTCATACTGAGCCATTCATACGCAATTATGTGCATTACAGACTGCATTCACAGCTTCTTAGGGTTGTTATCACTTACTAAAAATAACTCAATTAAATTGGAAGAACTGGAGCTTCTCATTGTTATTATTTAAAAAACAATGCATTTAAAAAATATATATATTTAATATTTAAAATTTTATATTAAATAAATAATGTACTATATATATATATATATATATATATATTTGAAATATATATATATATATATATATTTATTTTTAAAATAAACTAAAAACTAAAACAAAAATTATGTCAAAAAAGTTAACTGAAAAAAACATAAACTTATTTTATTTTTAGCTAACTTAACTAACATTTTGGTTAACTTGAAGTATTAAAATAACTCAAACTTAAACTGAAATAAAATTAAAAAATGTTTTTACTTTAAATAAAGAAAAAACGATAATTTGAAAATATAAAAATTAAGCTCACTTTATTTCAGATAGTTGCCAAGGAAACATTTCCCATTCTCATTTTGATGTACTAAAATAACCGAAAACAAAACTGAAATAAAATTATAGAAACTAAAAATATTTATTTCTATATTTTTACATTGATATTAATAGTAATATTTTATTTTAATTTAGTGAACATATTAATAAACATATTACAAAAACCAAAACAAAACTTTTCTAAAACTTGAAAATAAACGGTTACTAAATATAATGTCGAAACTTTAATCTTCTGTAAGCTGCTTTGGAGCGATGTGCGTGAGGAAAAGCTGTATGCTAGTAAAGCTGAGCTGAATGATCAGTGTGTGAATACTAACGTGCTTCTGTTGTTCTGCTGCAGAGTTTGCTGAAGTACTATCATCCGAGCAGAGTCCCTGCGGCCTGCTGCGCTCCCACCAAGATGAGTCCTCTCAGCATGCTTTACTACGAGAACGGAGAGCTGATCCTCAGACACCACGAGGACATGGTGGTGGAGGAGTGCGGCTGTCTGTGACCAGCTTCATCCTCATCCTCATCATCCTCAGAGCTGCTCGTGCATTCAGAGCTCAGACCCATTCAGACTAACGGATCGAGCAGGAGAAAAACAGATGGAAAAACATTATGATCAGTCCTAGATACTGATGAACAGATTATAGAGATCTCAAGCACTATGTATTCACAATCACACCATGTGGTGGAGAAACTATGTGAATATTTATTGTAAATAACACATAAATAAAGCCTTGTATATTTATGTAAATATAATATAAGAATCTTTGTACAAAGAATGGAGATCAGACAATATTATTTTTGATAATAGAAATAAAAGTATTTGCCTGAAAGCTTTTAAACTGTTGTTTATTCAATCATTTATAAACATCTATCTATCCATCCATCCATCTATCTATCTATCTATCTATCTATCTATCTATCTATCTATCTATCTATCTATCTATCTATCTA
>JAUCMS010000061.1:943937-965362 GCA_032357445.1 Enteromius radiatus
GCAAAAACAGACTGTTTCATTCTAGGGTCAAATTCTAGGGTTGGAAATGGACCTGGAAAACCGTTTCTGGGCATTTTTTCCTCTTACCTAAGCTACATACCTTCTATGTACATATCAGACAACTATTTAAAATATTCTCTCAATGCAATCTAGGGCACCCCTGAAGCACTATTCTATGTGGTGATGTTATTTCGACTGAAACAGGGAGACAGGAAGCTCAACGGCTCTGGCCAGAGCAGATGTAAACAATATTGGCTATTTTTTTTTTAAAGGGGGTGGGGCTGTTGGATATGCCCCACCCCCCATTTTTACATCTGTTCCGCCCCAGAGACGTTGAGCTTAGTAAAGCCGCATTTGACAGCCATGCGTGGGGCTTAGAGGAGAAACAATAATGTACAGTATGTGAAAAATAATGTGTTTTTTGCACCTTAAACCACATAAACACACTGCATTACACCAAATACCCCTTTAATAAAAATGACTTAATTGAATCCTAGCTTAGTCTAAGCCCAACCTTCGTTTCTCCTGCTCTCTTGTGTTCCAGGTTTCGCTGCATCATCTATCCGTTCCAGCGGAAGCTGACGCGGCGTCAGGCCATCATCACCATCGCCTTCATCTGGGCGCTGGCCGTGGGCATCATGTGTCCATCTGCCGTCACACTGACCGTCTCGCAGGACGTCCTGCACTTCACTGTGGACAGGCACAATGAGACGCACCCGCTGTACACCTGCTGGGAGGCCTGGCCCGACCAGAGCATGAGGAAGATCTACACCACCGTGCTCTTCTCGCACATCTACCTGGCTCCGGTCACGCTCATCACCATCATGTACTCGCGCATCGCGCTCAGGCTGGTCAAGCCGCCCGTTTTCCGCCGCAAGCTGCGCGTAGTCAACATGCTCCTGATGGTGGCGCTGCTCTTCGCCATCTCCTGGCTTCCGCTCTGGATCCTCATGATGCTGACGGACTACGGGAAGCTCTCTGCCGCTCAGCTGGACGTGGTGGCCGTCTACGTCTTTCCCTTCGCTCACTGGCTGGCCTTCTTCAACAGCAGCGTCAATCCCATCGTGTACGGCTACTTCAACGAGAACTTCCGGCGCGGCTTCAAGGCGGCTTTTAAGCTAGGTTTGTGTTTGGTGGATGAGCCGCCGCAGCCCAGACGCAGCGCAGCATGGAAACACAACCGAGTGTTCGCCGACCGAGACGAGACCAACGCCAAGAACGACGGCAGGAGAGAGTTCTGCAACGGAGAGCAGAGAGACGAGCTGGTGCTGGAGGATCTGGACTGAATACACACAGAAAGACTGACACACACACAGCTATGGTTTCCGGGTCTCAAACCCAGGTCTAGGGCATGGGAGGCGGGTGCTCTAACAAGAAGGATAAAGGCCATGACCTCTAGCATCAGACACACACATAAAATCTATATATTAATGATAAGAAGAATTTTATTTTACAGTGCTAATATTGTTAAGCATTAAAGTACAACCTTGATAACATACTGTGATTTCTTTTTAATTAATGGTGCAGCCCTAACTGAGACTGACACCAGCTGTTCGAAGGTTAAAAAAAGAATACTGTAATTCTTCATTTTTGAGGTACTGTTCCTTTAAAAGAACGATGCATGCAAGCATGCTGCAGAAATGTACAGCACACATACATTAAACACACTCATTAAGTACAAGAAAAAACAGTCAATGTATTAAATGAATCATGGACTGATATCTGGAAGTAAGTGTTTGCGTTGTTCTTCTGCTGATCTGGTGTTGTTTGATATGCAGATGTATGTAAAACTATTTGCTCTGTAAAATAAACAGCAATTACCATTCACCCTGCGATGTGTCCGTATGCCTTCAGAAAAACAGATTTAGATAACACAACACATTTTTAACAGAAACATATGCAAACAATAATGGGGCATGTTGTCACACTACATGGGGTAAGTTGTCACAATGCAAACCTGCTATAAAATAGCCTTTTAAAGTCTTTGTGGTAGAGTTTATACAGTAAAACAATAATTAAACAATTCGTGAACATGCAAAAATGGAAAAGGTAAACAAGCCACTTACTAAAATTACAGCATTTACAGTAATACTGTACGCAAGTAAAAGTCTTAAACTAAACTTTTGAAATCTAGATCACAAATATTATTCTATTTGTTCGAAATAACCCCACAAAACCACCAACGGAGAAAACAAGCATTGGGCAATTCAATATCCACCTTGTGACAACTAGCCCCGGTCTGTTTAATAAGTAACACTCAGCTGCTGCTGCTGCTGCAGTGGCACTCTTGCTCTCTATGTCGCTATCTCTGAAGAAGCGTGAAATGACATCTCTAACCTCTATGAACACCAGCATCCATCCGTTTGATTGACAGCTGGAGATCTGCACAAGCTCCTCCCACTGGAGAGACAGCCATCCAATCACAGGACTGCTAAAAAAATAATGCATGATTTATTTACTGCCAAACGGTGTAGTAACCGAGAATAACCAGCTGAACCTTGACCTGCTATAGGACTTGTTATTAATCCAAACCGCTGAACTAACACATAATCCACCTGTTAAAGTCAAAAAGACATCATTGAATGTAATCTTATTAGCGCTGGCTTTTATTTTATAATCTTTGCATCTGCAGTTAATTTTGGTTGGTTAATGTTAACCAGTAGCCAGTTGTTGTTCCTGGCTCCTGTTGTAGGTCATGCAGTCTCTCTAAAATGTATTATAATGGTTAGCATTAATATAAAGCTTTAATAAAGTACTGCTAGATCTATAAAAGCTTAATATTCACTGGGAGGTGAATTTGACCTCCACATGCTGGTCAAAACAATCCTCAGCAAACTCACATTCAGATCTGGAACGAAGCACATAATTTGCCAGGAGAAAATGAAGTCTATTCGGAGATCTTGTTTCTAGTTATCAAATTTAATACAAGCAGCAGATGAGTGAAAATTACTGTGAAGCTGTAAGAGTCACATAATCCTGACTATTACTGTAGTATATATAAATAAATAAAATGTTTGAAAAATTTTATATAGAAGGAAAACATGCCCATGCCCATGCCAAATCATTAAAAATTGAATAATTAAATAAATAAATGTTGAAATGTATAAAAAAGTACATAAATAAATTCAGAAATAAATGTATAATTATTTATTTAAGTATCTCTTTATTTATCAATTTATTTTTAATGAATAAATGAACAAATAAATGAATAAATAAAATAAATATGTATAATTTGTTTTATACATTTCTGCATTTATTTATGTATTTCATTATGTATCTCATTATTTATTTATATATTTTAACATTTATTTAATTTTGAGTAATGTGTTATAACATCTTTTTGGATTAAATAGGGCATTTTAGGAAAGCATAAACAAAACATCATAGCATCCGAAAAACCATTGAGAATACTTACTGATGTGTGTGCAGCTGATATCCATCCAAAATGATGTCACTTCCTGTTGGATAATGGCATTGAGAAATCGGCTTTGTCAGTTAAAAGGATTTAATTGAACTAACAGGGTGCAAAATTATATTAAGAACACACTCATAAAATTAATAAATTATATATATAGTATATTAAATAGAAGAATATTTGCAAAGAAAACGTTTAGATTGAATTTTTAAAGGCTAAAGCACCTTGGGACATAAAATGTAAATAATAAATAAAAAAAGTCACTTCATTGATAAAAAAAAATAATTTATAAAAACCGAGGTGCATTGATGATTGGGTCTGGAAAATATGCTTACCCAGTTAATAAAAATATAAACAATAACATTTTTCTAACAGTCTTACAGTTTTTGTTTGTTTGTTTGTTTGTTTTGTTTCCAGAATGTTCTCTAATGTTCAAAATTGTGGACGGCCTAATGACTCAAAATCAAATAATTAAATAAATGTTGAAATATATGAATAAATTGTTAAATACAAAATAAATAAATACAGAAATATATGTATAAATATTTAATTAATTTGTTTGTTTGTTTGGAGAGAAGGGAAGTAAATGTTATTAATGTTTATAATATTAGACAGATTTCTTAATGTTGGTTTTATTTATCTGTATTTATTTCTGATAAATAAATAAATGGAAAAAAATGAATGAATGAATTGATTAATTAATGAAAACAAAATGAATAAAGAAATCAAATAAATAATCAAATAAATGAATAAATAAACATATATTAATTTATTTATAAATTTCTGCAACTTATTTCTACATTTATTTGTATATTTTATTATTTATTTATTTTTATATTTAAACAATTATTTAATTTTGAGCAATTTGGCCGTCCACATAAAAAAAATAAAAATATATATATTTTTTTTAAAGTGTTTTTTTTCTATCAGGCTGGGTTTTTGTTAGAACATCTAACAGAAATGGCTCTTTAGCTGAAATACTGTAAAAACGTGGTAAAACAAGACGCGTTCTGTCCCACGATACATTCACCTCTGAGCTGTTTTTAATTGCACTCAGTGGGACTTGGTTAAATCCTGCAGAAGCCATTGTGCATTCTAGAAGAGTTCAGAGCAGACTGAGATGTAAACACACAGCACTGAACTGTTGACACCTCTTTTCTTGCTCGTTCTTCTTCTTCCACTAACTGTGACAATTTGAGCCCGTTCCACTGCACACTAATGAAGGAGAACTAGCCTTATTTATAGTCCTTGTTACTATCTATAATGTGCCCAGGTTAAAAATTGCATCTTATGAAACAGTGCTGCTGGATTCAGAGCAGCAGGAGCTAATCTGGCCTGTAATTGGCTTTGTGCTAAACTCTGGTCTCTCCCACCTGCTGCTCTGGTGTGTGTGTGTTTGGATCACACACACACACTAGCATTTACACATGCTGAAGTGCTAATCTGGCGTCCACCTGCCCTCAGGACACAGCACTGCAGCAGAGACACAGAAAATAAGCAGCACTTGCAAAGGTCAGAGAGTTGAGCTCTGCTGTGTTGTGCAGAATGAATCAAACGCAGAGGAAACTGAGCTCTTGGCTCCTGCTGCTTGCTACAGAAGACGCCTACAGAAGATGAGAAGCTCTGCTGAGGCAGATCACTGATGTGTGCACGCTTCAAACACACGGATGGACAGACTGATAAAGAAACAAACAGATAGAAAATAAAAACAATAAATAAATAAATACATAATGTATAATTATACAAAAAATACGTGTGTGTGTGCGTGCTTGTGAACAGTATGTGTGAGGGGCGTGTGTGTGAGTGTGTGCGTGAGCGTGCGTAAGTGTGTGTGTGGGGGGGTGGCATCACTGATTTGTTGACTCCTCCCTCTTTTTGTGACAGGCGTCAAAGTATCTTGCTATACTGATAAAACAACAACAACAAAAGTTGAAATGAAACCACAAAGCCTTAGCACTTCAACAACGTGAACGTGATTTGAGGTCATTTTGACAAAGGTTTTTATATAGTTTAAAGAACATAGCACTTTTAGTATTTGAGATTCAAAAGGTTTCGTAAAAACTGGAAAATGTATTTTTTTCAGTCCATTCTGCATTTGTGTAATCTCTATTTAGGGCCCAAAAATAGTTCTTTTTGTGCTTTTAGGATTTGGTTGAGCTGAATTTAGATGTGCTTCAGGACCGTCTGAATCAGAGTTCACTTGGAGAGAATCAGTCTTTCTCTCAGGATCAGGTTTGATGATCAGATTAGCGTCTCAGCGGCCATCAGAGCGTTCAGATCTCAGCAGAGCAGGTCGAACAGGCAGCATGAGCTTCAGCGTGGAGGAGAGAGGCAGAGAAAACACGGCCGACTACAGACTTTACTTCAGTAAGTGCCCATTCATCACCAACACTGTCCTGTCACACATCTTCATGATCAATATCAGCCAACAAACACTGGTTTTAAATCATTTTTTCTATGCAAACATCTTGTAAACATTACATACGTTTTTAATATGTGTAAGACTTGCCACCTCGTTATTTCTTTGTTAACTTTAAGCTGACATGAAGACATAAGCTGAATATATCCATACACAAGCATATTAATTGTTCGAAAGATGACAGGAATGTCCTGTCTTAACTATATAATTATGCATAGTTATATTTAATCATCTTCTCTTTTTACACTGACAGCCCAGTGACACACACACACACACACACACACACTGTTGCGCATCTGCTGATGGCAGTAAGTAACAGGAGGAAGTATCTATGTGACACAAAGAAAATGCATAATGAAATCCGTCTTTGGTTCAAGCATCACAATAAATCCTCCTGCTCTCACTGTCAGACATCAGAAAGTGATGAAAATCTCTTTAATCTCGGAGTATTTTAGATCCTCTGTGAAGCTCTTTTATCTCGTCTCACAGAAAACGCAGAGGGGAAATTCATATCTCCATTTCACGACATTCCCATCTACGCCAATGAGGCCGAGGTATGGAATAAGAGTCTTGGATTACGCATGAACTCTGATCTCTGAACCGGGTTTTAATGAAGAAGAGTGGTTCTCTTCACCTCTGTGAGACTGATTTCACTCATGTGACATCTCAAACAACTCAGAAATTCAGTAAAACAGAGACGAAAGCAGCTCAAATCCACAACAAATTGGGTTTTGTATTGGAAAATTAAGTCAAGGATAAAATAAAGAGTACAAAAAATTAAATAATTAAATAAATGTTGAAATATATAAATAAATTGTTAAATACATAATGAAATAATACAGAAATAAATGCATAAATAAATGTATAAACATTTATTTGGGGAGAAGTAAATGTTTGTTATAATATTAGAAATATAGATGTCTTAATGTTTGTTTTATTAATCTGTATTGTATCTGTTTCTGTTAAAAAAAATAAACAATAAAAAACAAATAAATTTAATAAATGAATGAATGAATAAAAAAATAATGAATTAATAAATAAAATAATATATATATATATATATATATTTCAACATTTATTTAATAATTTAATTTTGAGTAATTTTTAATAAATTATAAGCATTACTTGTTTGATATATTTATTTTTTATCACATTTATTTTAATAACCTGCAAATTGTAGCTGTGACAATATATATATATATATATATATATATTATTTTGGGATAATCTAAATAATGTGTTGACATTTTCTGGTTAAAATATGTTAATTGGCTGTTAAATGTTTTGACAGCATCAAACTTTAAAGAAAATGCCTAATTAGTTATAGAATTTATACTTTTCAGAGAACGAATATGCTTAATTAGCTAAATGTTAATGTTAAAACAAACAAACAATAAACTGGTGATCAACATAAAGGACAAATAATAATAAATATCCCCATATTATTCTCACTTCCTTGTCTATGTGTGTGTTACTTAAAATCTAATTAGTCGCATTTTCTCATGGTAATCGTCCTGGAGTTCATAAATCAGATGAATTATGGGATTAGATTCCTCTGTTTGAGAACACGGGGGGTTTGATTGATATAAACACAACACAGCAGACAGAATTGTCATGCAGGAACATGAACAGAAAGAAGAACAGAGACAAATGTGTGACCTCCTTAATCCATCAAACTGTTTAGATCGAGTTAAGGACTGAGAGGAAAATATATTTTGCACATCAAAGTATATTTCGTACATGCCATACAAATTGATTTTGTCAAGGCAAATATATATGGAATATACAGGGATGAATATATTAGTCTCTACAGAACACGTTTAAAAAATAATCATTCAAAACACGCCAAGATGAGATTAAACACCAAAAGAAAGTCTACAATAATATCAAAAAACATGTTTTTTTCATTCCCTTATTAAATATATCAAGTGCAAAGTAGTTGTACATCATGATATAGGCTAGTTTCACTCTTTAATTTATGCTAATTTAATAGCATACATGTACATCGAAGCACATTAATTGCATTCTGCTGATTTCCAACTGAACTGTCACCAGCTGAAATGAACTGAATATACTAAATTGAGCTAAAACTTAGTCATAATGCACAATATTTTCATCTAACGTGTATTTTGAGTTACATATGGTCTTATTTCACTAGTTAGCATCGGCTACCTCACTGAGCATGTCCCTATAGATTTGTGTTGGATGTTATCTTTGGAATGTAAATATGTGTTTATTTGTAAAGGCTCGTTCACACCAAGCACGATAACTATATTTGCGTGCACAATATCGTCTGTTAATTATAAGCTTAAGTGCGTCTGTCCCTTTAAATTCTCAAGCGCGTGACAGCAGGATTGATTCTGATTGGTTGTCAATGTTTCTATCGTTCATTATTTGTAAAAAAAAAAAAATTTGAAAATGATTCCCCAAGGTTTGTGTGTCTTTTATCGTTATGATTGTGGTGTGGACACTGCTATTCTTTGAGAACGATTTTTAGAACTATGTCTTTATCGCTATCGTGCTTGCTGTGAACCTCATATTTTTTTTCTCTAATTTCTGTAAATGTCATAGAACTAGTGAGCTAAGCCTGTAGTACTACTCAAAGTGTCGTGTAAACATGACTGAAACCGCGAAAAGCAGAGGAACCGACAAACTGATTCAATAGAGTCATTTACGCGAGAGCCGCTCCGATTGATTCAGACTCGTGATCATTCAGTTAATTCGAGCAGATCTTTCATTTCGAGTTAAACATCGCTAGTAATGATTTATTTTTTTATTTTTTTCTAAAAATGTGATGCGTAAAAAAGAGCTAAAATCAGATAATCAACTGCATCGCAAAATGATTCATGTTTCGAAGCGCTCCAAACAGATCGCGTAACATGACTCGTTTGATTCAGATCAGGAGTTCGCTGGGCAGCAGGTTTTAGTTTGTTTGATCTCTTCATATTTAAAGACTATAGGATACTTTACAAGTTTATGATGATTTTCAAGGGTGTGGAAATAATTGATATGACATACCAAATCAAACCACGTGTCATGACATATGCCGTCATTAGCTGTTCTAAAGAGTCATTTCTAGAAGATTTGATAGAATTAGCTCATCTGACCAAATCCGTTTTCTCCCTCAGAACATCTTCCATGCTGTCGTCGAGGTTCCTAGATGGACAAACGCAAAGATGGAGGTAAAAAAAAAAACGAAATCTTGAAGATTAAGTGCACTAGAATACATTAAACAAAATCATTCCCAGAAAGACCGGAACTTCTTTAAGCGTTACGTCGTTTTCATTCCCACGAACGACATTAAAAGCTTTTCATGTCTGATTGGCCTTAACTAAATACAGGGATTCCAGGAATTATATTGATTAAAAAGGGAAAGAAATGTCTGTAATGACGAATGCTGAGGAATGGACTGATTAAATGGGTTCAGCACAGCGGGACACAGCCATTAAGTCATTGTACTCATAATAATTAAGTACTTTTCAGGCATATAGCCTTATATCAGAGCACTTTTATTTTGGGAATCCTTTACACTTACATCTTTTTACTGAGAGGGAGAAAAAAAAACATTTCTATTCCTCGCTATTTCAAACTGAAGAAGTTTAGAGTTTCTTTTAATGCATTTTTGCCTGTGTTTTAAAAACAATAACAGTTTTTTTTCTAGGCCTACATTAGATTTTGTCTGGTTTAATATTATTTTCCGAGCAAATAATAATGACTATCATATATATATATATATATATATATATATTATTTTACCATGATTTACAGAAAACACCCCATAAATATGGAGGGCCAAATTACTCAAAATTAATTAATTTAGTAAATGTTGAAATATATAAATAAATGCAGAAATATTTATGTATGTATTAATTAATTTATTTATTTGGAGAGAAGGGAAGTAAATGTTTCTAGTGTTTATAATATTAGGTTTCTCAACGTTATTTATCTGTTTATTTATCTATTATTATTTATCTGCATTTATTTCTGCTAAACAAATAAAGAAAAAAATTAATGAAGTGAATGAATGAATGAATAAATACATGAATAAATTAATATTTATTTATAAATTTCTGCATTTATTTATACATTTATTATTGTATTTAATTTTGTTATGCATTTAATTATTTAGTTATATATTTTCACCATATTTTAACATTTTTTTATACAAACGTTATTTGAAACAGTGAATTGGCAACTTTACATCCAAGTTTATGTATATAAAGTTAATTTTGTACATTTTTACATACCCCTTCTGATTTAGTTTTTCCTCATTTATTAAATACTAAATATTAAATTGTTACTTATTGATGTTTTATGTTTTAGTATAATAAAATCAAACATTTGCTTATTTGTCAATATCAATATTTCTGCATTAATCTTCCTGATTGACTAGTGCTTTATTATATTTTTAATACTTAAGTACATTAAAGTCAAATTGAAAACCGGTACTTATACATTTTCTGAAGTCATATAATATTAGTGCATCTGTATTATATCTACAATTATAATATTATACATACATATACATTCTAAAGAAGGCTTTTTTGTCTCATTTCAAGGCTCTTTGATTGCACTTTTATGATTCTGATTTATCAGATGAATTACCATCTTCAGACGTGTAGAAATGACATCTAAAAGATCTTCTAAAGCACAAATTCTTGACAATGTGAACCAAGGAAGAAGAAATAAACACAATTAGAGAAGAAAACTGGATACAGATCAAGTTTTGATTAGAGAAAATGATCTCAACATGTCTGAAGCCATTTTTAAACGATCACACATATATATAGTATATATATATATATACTAAATATTACTTATTTTTATATGTATCACATTTTTTAAATATAAAATGAAGTACATATCTTGCTGATTTTTATTGAAATGTTACGTTCACACATTAGAAAACAAAATATTTATTTCTTCAAATATATTTTACATATGAATGTATTTTTCTTCAAATGAAAAATCTGGAGCAAATTATATTTTTAAAATTCATTTAAACAATTGTTGTTTTTTTTAAATATATATATTTTTAAAATATTTAATATATATATATTTGACGTAAAAAAAAATCAACATTAATCATATTTTAGTAAAGATTATATATATCTATTACTGCTGTCAAATGATTAAACACAATTAATCGCATCCAAAATAAGTTTTTATTTACATAATATATCTGTGTGTACTGTGTATATTATGTATATATAAACCCAGTATATATTTTTTTAAATATTTGCATGTATATATTTATATCCACATAATTTATATTAAATATATATAAATAAAATTAATATATACACATAACATATATATGTGTATTTAAATTTTTTTGGCTTATTTTATGGAGCTTGATATAAATCTGCATTTAATTCCTGAGCTGTATTTACATTCAAGTCAAACCGGTGTGAGTAAATGAATAAAATCTGAAATATTGTCCTGGTTTCTCCAGATCGCGACTAAAGACGCTCTCAATCCACTGAAGCAGGACGTGAAGAAAGGGAATCTGCGTTACGTTAGCAATGTCTTTCCTCATAAGGGCTACATCTGGAACTACGGAGCCATTCCTCAGGTCTGTGTCCCGTCTGACGGCTCTCTGAAGTGAAGCAGGCAGAATGAAAGAGTGTAAAGCTCCAGGGAAAGTGTGTTTGAAGCATGAGCGAGCACAGAGAGGCAGATTTCATGCGTGTTTAGATACCAGCTCGAGCAGCGCTGGAGAGTACGTTTATCACTCACTTCATCTGAATGAACAGACGGATGATTTCTTCTTCTGCAGACGTGGGAGGATCCGGGCCACCGGGACACAGACACAGGCTGCTGCGGAGATAATGATCCCATCGACATCTGTGACATCGGGAATAAGGTACAGAAACTCACTGTGACACAAATCACTCTTACTGTCTGTAATATACACTCTCTATTTAATCACTCGAAGCTGAATTTAGTGTTCGTTTTAAAGCAAGAAGCACCAACTCTTGCTCTTCAATGACATCATTTAATAAAACATTTCTCTGAATTTGAAGTTAAATAAATAAATATTACACGTTTAAATAAATAAAATGTCCAGAAACCCAAATTTTATGCATAGCATTAAATATCTTTCTCTTCAAACCCATGCAAAAATAAATAAACGTTATGGAAATTAGACCAAACAAAAAGTTCAGAAGTCTGAAAGAGTGAATATACATTTTTATTTATGTTTATATATTTCTGTCATTCATTATTTTTATAGGAACCTTCACATACATTAAAGACTATATATATATATAAAGTATATATAATCACATTATTCTCTTCAAACCAAAAAATTAAATAAATATATATATATATATATATAAATATTAATAGGGCTATTTATATTTTACAATTACTCTTATATTATTTATAATAATACACAACATAAAATAAATAAAAATAATATTATACATATTTGTCTCTTCAAACTCATGTTATGTGTGTGTGAAATAAATAATAAAAGGTAATAAATATATATATAGCCCTCTCCATGCAGAATATATATAGATAATATATAAATCGATTTTATTTCTTTATTTATCTTTTTCTTGGTTGAGTAAAAGTTGCTCTTAATGCAAATTTGACTACTTTTTATTTATTTGATTGTAAGCAAATCATACTTTTTGATGAATCAGTTGTTTTTAATGATTAACTGAAACTGATTCACACTTTGATCTGAACAATTCAATTGAATCATTCTGAATCAGAATTGATTTGATCTCTTTTAAGTAATCAGTGTGAGCGTGTCCTTCACATGATCTTCACGTGTTCGCTCAGGTCTGCTCTCGAGGAGAAGTCATCCGTGTGAAGGTGCTGGGGACTCTGGCTCTGATCGACGAAGGAGAAACCGACTGGAAAGTGATGGTCATAAACGTGGAGGACCCCGAGGCTGAAGACTTCAACGGTCTGAGAGCTGTATCTGGTGTGTGTGTGTGTGTGTGATGAGCTTGAGGCTGAATCTCAGCGTCTTCTGTCTCTCGCAGACCTCGAGGACATCCGCAGACTGAAGCCCGGATACCTGGAGGCCACCCTCGACTGGTTCCGGATGTACAAAGTCCCAGACGGGAAGCCAGAAAACCAGTTCGCCTTCAATGGAGAGTTTAAGAACAGGGTAAATAAATGAAGGACAGGAGACGACATTTGATTAATGACTTCTTCCTGAATCCAAGCATGTCATTTACAAAATTGCTTTTTCAAGAGGTGACATGGTGTCCGTGATTAAATTACTAGACATATTGTTTTCAACCACTTACCTTAAAAAGTTTTGGATCTTTTTTTTTTCAGTGCACTTTAGAAACCACATTCCCTTTGATTTTTTAAAAAGGTGACAATTATTTTATTTTAATTGAAATGTTGCTGTAAATGTATGTTTCTTCATTTTAAAATTTAAAAATAATTTCTTTGGTCTAAATGGTTTCATAAAGAACCTTTAACCTCTGAAGAAGCTTTCTGTTTCACAAAAGAAATTTTGAAGACTTTAGGTATATGTTTATTAGCAAAACATACAATGTCTTTTTTAAATGTTTAAAAATATTTATTTTCAATAAATCTTTTAAAATGCTTATGACAATGGTAAATATGTTATTAAATGTTTTAAAATGATTACTGTTTATATTTTTAACTTTTTTAAACAACTTTTTACATTTTTAAAAAATGACATATATTTGATTAATATATTAATAAATAACAATTACTAAATAAATACAATTTAATAAAATAATTTTATAATAACATAATTATTAATATTATTTTTATGAATGTTTATTTTTTAGCACAAATATACAATTATTTTTAATGCTCAAATTAGTAAGTATACTGTTATTTTTTACTTTATTACAAAAACATTTGATTTTTAGTAAATATACTAAATAGGTTTTTTATTCAAATTTAAATAATCATACTATACTAAAAATATTATTTAAATATATTAAAATAATTATATTTAGTACATATATTTAAAAATAATAATTTTAATGTTTTCTTAAAGGTTTTAGCATGCTTAATCATTTTTATTAAAATATAGTAACATACTACATATTTTCTTAAGAGTTTGAAAAAGTTTTTAGCATGTATACTAAACAATTTGTTTTTATTTAAATGATTCAAAATCTATTATAAATCCTTTTCAAATTATTATTTCAAAAAGCGTTTAATGCATTAAAAGTGTGCGTATACCACCTCTCTCTCTCTTGTTGTTGTTTTATAATGATTTCTGTGGTTCACGACCTGCAGGATTTCTCCATTAAAACGGTTAAGGACACTCATAGTTTCTGGAAAGCTCTGATCTCCCAGAAGACGGACGCTGGAGAGCTGAACTGGTAAGACATGGCTCGCTCAGGCTATAATTTAGTTGAATTCTCAGAGGACAGTGATTCTGTCCAAACACTCGGGAGGTCTGTGGTGATGCACAATAACATGCAACATGTTTATTTCTCAACCTGGAGATGTGTTCTGAGTAAAGAGGACAGGGCTGAGCTCGACTCCATCAGACACGGACGTGTTGTGAATCTGGACGCTGCTCTTTGCTGAGCAAACAAACACAAACCTTATAGTGATTGTTGAGCGGTCAAACACGTCCGCATCTGAAGGATCCTGGAGGACGGAGTGACCGAAAACAGCATTAAGATGCTCAGCGGCACCGTCAGCCTGTAACTGCAGTAATAAACACAGACAGAAATCAGGGTTGCCAGGTCTGTGCAGCAAAACAAGCCCTGTGACCCCCTTTCAAACATACACAACCCCATATCTAAAAGCATGGCTGTCAGCTTGATCTGTAGCGGTAATAAAAAGTGCACTAAAAAATCGTTAAAATGCTGTATCATTTTTACAAATATATTTATAATATTTATTTTTAGTACATATACAACATCATTTTTTAATGCTTTTAAAATAATATATTTATGTATTTTCTTAAATGTTTTAAATTATTAATTTAATTGAAAACCAGTAAAAAAAATTTACTTTAGAATCTATATAATAATAAAAATAACATTACAAGTCTATATATTAATAGGAATAAACACAAATATTTTTAATGAGCAAATATGCTTGTTTTAAAGTGTTTATTTTAGTAAATGTGCTGAATAATTTAAGTTAAAATCATAAACATATTATATATTTTCTTAAATGTTTTCAAATCTTTATTTTTAGTAAATTACACTAAACCATTTCAGTTGTAAATGCTTTTAAAATTTAAAGTAAATATATTTTCTTAAAGCTTTTCAAAAAGATTATTTTTAGTACAATTATTTTATATTTATTTTGAGTAAAAATGTCTATATAATTGTAAACATAAACAAAAATATGTATAAATGAGCAAATATACTGTATATTTTCACAAATGTTTTAAAGTGCTTGTTTTTATACTGAATAAATCATTTAAAATCATAAACATAGTATATATTGTCTTTATATATTTCAATTCATTTTTATTTCATTTTCATTTTTAAGTGCTCTAGAAATCTTAAACATACTACAAATTTTTTAAATATTTAAGATTTTTATTTCTAGTAAATAATATTAAATCTTCTTCACATTTTTAAGTGCTCTAAAAATCCTAAACATATTTTCACATAATCTTTATATGTTTATCTTAAGTATATGTACTACATTTTTTTGTATTTTTTTAGTGCTTTAAAAATTTGTATATATTTTGTCAGATGTTTTTAAATAATTATTTTCAGTCCAACCCAATTTCAGTTTCTTTTTAATCATAAACTGTTTGTTTTCATAAAAGAGCTGAAAGACATCACTGACTGTCCCTCACAGCTTTATCACGGCTATAGAATATAAAACACATTTCTGTCAGATATAATTCATCTAACATGTCAAGACTTTAACCTGCAGGGGAAATGATCTCGCAGTGAGAGTTTAAAAGAAGCCTAATTAAATTCAACCTGGCAACCCAGCTTAAAAAGAGACGAAACTCCAGACAGCAGCATGAGTCCAAAACCTAGTGTGCTGTCTACATAGGGAGCATTTCCTATAAGGAAGGCATTATTATTCAGTATGAAGGGCCAAATTACTCCGAAAATATATAATAATATAATATTTATATATATAAACAAATAATCGAATACATAATGAAATGCATATACGTGTATAAATACATTTATTCCTGTATTTCGTCTTTCATTTATTTATTTAGTGGAAATAAATACAGATAAATAATACAAACAATAAGAAATCTATATATCTAATATAAATCTAATATTATAAAAACTTGAAACATTTACTATGGAGGGCCAAATAAATAAATTTAATTACTCAAAATTAAATAATTATTTTTTTAAATATATGAATAAACGGTTAAATACATAATTAAATCAATACATAAATAAATGCGTAAATATTTATTTATACATACATTAATTTATTTATATATTTATTCATTCATTCGTTTATTTATTTATTTGGAGAGAAGGGAATTTGTAATATTAAACCGATTTCGTAATGTATACATTAAACGAATGAAGAAATGAATGAATGAAGAAATAATTAAATGGTTAAATAAATAAATAAAAACATGAACAAATAAACAAATGAAGAAATAAATAAATAAACTAATAAATACATGTACTTTATTTATGTATTTCATTATTTGTTTATATATTTATTTAATTTTGAGTTATTTGGCCCTCCATAATTTACTTCCCTTCTCTCCAAATAAATACATTAATGTATGAATGAATTAATAAATGAAGAAATACTTCAATAAATAAATATTTATACATTTATTTCTGCATTTATTTATACTTGTTTAATGTTCAGTCATTTGGCCTTCCATATATTCATGCCTCCTCAACGTATTTCTCGTTATATATCAGCTGCAGGTAATCCGAATGAAATATACAAACACTCAAACATCTGATCTCTATACATAGAAGCTAGTGAGGGAGATGGCCTTCATCGCCACGCTCGGGTTGGAAATCATGTTTCTGATGGCAGATATTAGCTCTCAGCAGCTGAAGCTCTGGTGACTCTAGACTGAAGGAGATTCGTTTGGTAACGTTCTGCTCGTGTCTGTAATGTCTATTCTTCAGCATGAACAGCTGCGTCTCTGACAGTCCCTTCTGCTGCTCGGCCGGAGAAGCCCAAGCCGTCGTGGATTCAGTGAGTGTTTTCTCTCTCGCGCGCTATTATAAATCAGTTTTTCAGAAGGGCTTTGGGAACTTTTGAGCATAATCAACCTCTGATTGCATTCTTCTCCAACAATACCAGGCTCGATTTGGATTTAATCCTCATTTAAGCGACGGCAAACTGAGGCAAAAGAGTGCAGTCTTCTCAGACTCCGTTTCATTCAAAAACATCAGAAACATAATTAGGGTCTCATTAAAGTCTCGTTTAACTCAAATTAAAGTCTCGTTTGAGAAGTGCACAGAAATCCTGAAGTCGCGTGATCGTTTTGTGAGAAATTTAACTCATTATGTGCTTGAGCTCAAAGATTAGGATGAGTTTGAGTGTGTCAGTAATGGAAGTGAATGGGTGCCGTCAGAATGAGAGGCTGATAAAAACATCAGAATAATCCACAGTCCATCAGTTAACATCTGGAGAACACAGAAGATGAAACTAACCCAGCATTAAGATGTTTTGAACTCACATATCCATAAAAATGCTGGTTTTTCCAGTCACGTATATTTTTTTAGAGCCGTTTTGTCTTGTAAACGGTGCATTATTATGGATCATAGACTCATATGTGAGTTCAAATCATCTTAATGCTGGATTGGTTTGATCTTTAGTCTCCTCCAGATGTTAACTGATGGACTGTGGATTATTCTGATGTTTTTATCAGCTCTCATTCTGACGGCACCCATTCACTTCCATTACTGAGACACTGATGAGAATTCTTGTTTTTGGGTGAACTGTTCCTTTAAGTTTCTCGCCTGAAAGCAGCTGAACTTGTCTAAAGCATCTCTGAAATGTCTCTCTGTTTTATGCTGCATTAAAGAAAGTGAGTAAATGATGGCAGAATGATGTGTTGTTGATCTAATCCTGTTCCCAGGCTCCTCCGTACGGTGAAGCAGAGCCGACGCCGAGCTCAGGTCAGCGATACAAACCTTAGATACGTATGACATAACGTACAGTAAGATCAGCAATAATAGCTAATAAAGTTTCTAACATATTTTTGTTGTTATACAATATTGAACTATATTATATAAGTCAGTAGACAGATTTTTTTACAGTGTAAAAATAATTTTTCTCTTTTTCCAGCTGATAAATGGTTTTATTACAGACCGAATTAGAAGATGAGCATCAGCGCTGACGAGAAGATATATAGCCGAAAAACTCACACTTTATTTTTGCATTAGTTACTGATATAATTTGATTCATAAAGGCCTAAATAAACTCTGTATGTTAGATAGTCCATGCAAAATACTGTATGAAGCCTTTCAATGCAAACCCAATCAGAATAAAGCAATGTGACTTTCTGAATACTCTCCTCTGTGGATGTCAAGAGCTCTTTCACAGAAATACCACACACGTTTTTTATCATGCATCATTTCCATCTGTGTTTCTGCATCTGTATGTTTAAAGGAACATCTAATTGTTAATTAATTTGTAACTGGCTTTAATCACTATAATCGCTCGGAAACACTTGATTGCGGTTGTACAGGTAATTGGTGCTAATGTCATTCATTGTTATTCCTTGACTTTATGCCCCGTTGCCATGGAGACCAGCATCACTATAGCAGCATCTGAACGTGAAGCTGATGTTTACGGGGAAAAAACTATTTATGAGCATCACGAGAGTGTGATCTTCCTGTAATGAAGGACATTTTCTGCTCTATACACGGACAAACATCTCTTCTGCTCACCCAGGCTTTAACGAGCACTGATGATAATTCATCATTAGATGAAGAATTGTGTGACACTGAAGACTGATGCTGAACATCACAGAAATAAATTACTGTTAAACTGATATGCACATAGAAAACAGTTTTACATTTAAATAATATCATGTTTTTGATTCAATAAATGCGGCCTTGCTAAGCAGGAACAAAAAAAAAAACTTAATTACTCCAAAACTTTTTTTTTTTTTTTTCTTGTTAGGAATTAATTACAATGGCTTGAAAAAAATGTATCTTACCTTTTTAATCACTTTTCCTTAAGCAAGTATTGAAGCTTTAATTTTGAGCCTGTTATTACTTTCACGCACTATATTAAAGTCCACAGCACAGATCTGATCTGTGATAAATGCTTTAATATGAGATGCAGACTGAAAGCATTTAAGAAAAATGTGAATTTTTTTTTTTTTAAATCATCTGAACAATATTCATATTTTTAAATACATATATAACTCAGCTACGGTTTCAGGTCGCTAATTACAATGTTTTCATGTGTTTAAACATGTATGTGTGTTTATAACCAGAGGAACATCACTAGTCTATTAAATAAAACATTGAAGAAAGTCATATTGTGTTGTAATAATGTGTAAACAGCGGCATCTAGCGGTCAGCGCAGCACCTGTATGCATTGCACAGGTAAAGTGTGATTAAATCCGCATCAGAGCGTTCGTTTCGAAGAACTGTACTCACAGGATCATACTGTGCTGCTGACCGCTCTCCACCTGCACTTACACACACACTCCGCCAGAGGGAAGAAAGAAAGAAAAAAATCAATTAAAATAATAATAAATTATATATATATATATATATATAATTATCTGGTTGCTGCTTACAGGAAGAAAATCTCAAATCATATTGACATTAGCGCATAATTAAATAAATACGCCATTTTTAAATAAATGTGATTTTTTATTTATTCGTTTTTATTTATTTATTTTTACCATTGAAACGCCATTCTCATGCCTCACACACAAAACGTGTTTAATTAATCAATTATGTTATTTAATTGTAAAATTAGCAACATTCTCTGGCCAATGGGTTTGCGCACCGCCTGTGACGTGGCTCAAGGCGGAAGTGGGGGTCAGGCTGCCGTGCGCGCTCATGTGAGAGATCCTGCGGGTTACTAGAGACGCTTCGCAGCTCGCGCGCTTTCAGAGAATAACGGTTAAACCCGAATAATTCACCGACGACACCCTGAAGCCGTGACACGCGTCTGAGTAGCGGTGAGCGATGATATAAACACACAGAGAGAGAGAGAGAGAGAGAACCGGAGGAGGCTTTACTCAGGCCTGGGATTAACGGAGTGTGTGTGTGTGTGTCTTACACCTGATGACTGTCTATATACAGTAGATATATATACTAAATAATACAGTACGTGTTTAATACCCACTGACAGCTGTGGAAAACATGCTAATGTTATATTACCCTAAATCTCAAAAGCGGTATAAAAAATAGTATTAACGTTAACCACGTTATCTGTAGTTCGCTCCATGTCTAAAACATGCTCTGTTTGTTCTGCGTATGTTTACAGTAGATGAATATTAGTGTTTTGAGAAGTTTCATACCCTTCAGTAACCAGCCTGCTTGTTTTCTGTGTTTTTGTTAGGAAACATCTGCAATGTCATTTATATTTGACTGGATCTACAGAGGCTTCAGTGGAGTGCTGCAGTTTTTAGGTGAGTTCAGATCAACTTCACAGACATTTGACCGATTTATGAGATTTAATCACTCTAGTATTCTTCATACACGTAGATATCCAGACTACAGTTTTAATGTTTCTGAAGGAAGTCTGGTAAAATGGTAAAAAAATCGAAATATTATTTCAGTTTAAAATAACTGTTATTCTTATTTAAGTGAATATCTGTTCATATTTATTTCTGTGATGCGCAGCTGAATTTTCAGCATAATTAAGAAATCATAACATGCTGCTCAAGAAGCATTTCTGATTATTATTAGAGATAAAAATAGAATAGAAAAGACTTCTTTTCTATCTTTTGTACTTTTATAAAAGTCTTTACTGTCACTTTTCATCAATTGAAAGTATTAATGTAATATTTTCTTTATAAACTTACTTTTTTTTTTCCAGGTTTGTATAAGAAGTCTGGAAAGCTGGTTTTTCTTGGGCTGGATAACGCTGGGAAGACGACTCTACTGCACATGCTCAAAGACGATAGATTAGGACAACATGTGCCCACATTACACCCCAGTAAGAGTCCATTACTACACTCAAAACAGAGCTGTGAGATGAATCATTCCCATCAGGCATTGCTCAGGACCATTGTGTTTCTTCCAGCATCAGAGGAGCTGACCATCGCAGGAATGACGTTCACTACATTTGATCTGGGCGGTCACGTACAAGGTCAGAACTTTAATATGATCACTTTTAACCCTGAAAGGAGAAACATATCCTGAGGGATACAAACATTTAAGAGCTTGTGAGGTTTCTTGTTTTCTTGTTAAAGGAGAAGTTCACTTTTCAAAAAACTTCTGCTCATAATCTACTCACCCCCATGTCATCCAAGATGTCCATGACTTTCTTGACCAGACGATGAATAAGGGTCTTATCTAGCGAAACGATCAGTCATTTCCAAAATAAATTAAAAAGTTTAAGTTTTATAAGCACAAATGCTCGCCTTGCTCTGTTGTTTCTGTATTTATTTTGGAAATGACCGATCGTTTCGCTAGATAAGACCCTTATTCATCGTCTGGTATCGTTTAAAGCCCTTTG
>JAUCMS010000061.1:971991-987425 GCA_032357445.1 Enteromius radiatus
GTTATGTCCATGTACTCAACTCTTATTATTCAACCATGACAAGCTACATTCAGTTTTACATTCTAGGGCACCTTTAAACTATTATGGATTTCTGAAAATGATTTTTCATGCAGCTCTAATTGAATGAAAACATCCTGTAACGTGTTAAATCTGAAAGTGCTCCGTGTATAAAGTTATTGTCTCCCTGGAAAGAGAGTCGACTCTGAATCACTGAAACGAGTCATCAATCATTAGCATATTCCCGTTTAGCATTGGTCTGAATGAAAATGTAAATGAATTCTTCACCACTAGGTGTCTCTTTTGAAGCGTTAAAAGCTCACAAACACTGCTTCACATGAGATCGAGCAATCACCGGAGAAGTTAGGATAAACGAATCATTGAACAAATCGTTTGGGAATCACTGAACAAATAAAGTAAAAATAAAGGCATATTATAAGAAAATGAGTGTTTTTGACCTTGCATGCATGTCAACCTGTTAGGAACAAAATATCAACCTTTCATAACTTGTAATAGGGGCACTTTATTATCCTAATGATTTGTGGCATGCATGTATAATGTTGTCTATTGCTACAGATATACCTGTGCTCTTATGACTGCTTCTGTGCTCCAGGGACACGTATAGTTATTGTGTTGGGGCCCTATACTTGAAATTTGCTCAGGGCCCTTCGATCATGAAGTCCGCCCCTGCAGTGACAGAAACGAGAAACACTGAAATGCGAATTCAAACGCTGGTGAATGTTTCAGGAAGCAGAAGTGAATCAGTCGCTGGAGCGGTTTTACCAGATGTACCCGCCATCGTCGCTCTCCTCTTCCTCCTCCTCCTCTTCCTCTGCGTTCTCATCCGTGTCTTTCTCCTCCTCGTCTTCCCAGCCCACACCGCTGCTGAAGTCTCCGGAGCTGAGCAGCTCGTCTGCGGCACACAGACACACAGGTCAGGATCACAGTCATGTAAAGCCTCGAGCACAGGTGTGTTTGGAGAAGATCATAGTATGGGTCATAATGATCCATTTCTGAAGTCGGCCTCTCACCGCAGTCAGGGTTTCCATGGATCCGGGACCCCGGGGCCTCGGCTCCGTGAGGGTCAACACACCAACACTCGCCCTGGCTCCGGTCACACTGCAGCTTCCTGTAATAACCATCCTCATCACAGCTGGGGATGTACATGCCTGCACACACACACACACACCACAGTGTTAGTGATCTCATGTGAAGTATTTTTTATTACTTTTATAATTCATGTCTTGGTATTTTTATTTTATTTACTTTGCGTTTATTCATTATTATTTATAGTAGTTTTAGTATTTATTTATTTATTTATTTACTTTTATTAATTTAATAAAAACTAAAATGTTAAACTAAAATAATCTTTCATTTTTACTTGTATTTCATTAAACATGATTTATTTTTAGCTAATTAATCAAGATTAAAACTAAATGAAGTCTTAAAATGTTTTTTAATTATTTAAATAGTTATTATATATAAAATATATAAAAACAAAATATATAACTACATTATAAAATATATAAATACTTATTTAAATACTTAAAAAAAAAACTATTAACTATTGTTTAATTTAATTTTATGTATTGCTATTTAATTTTAGGTAGCTAAAGAAAAGACTGAAATTATTTCTATAACACAAGAACAGTAATATGGTTACAAATTGCTAACTAATTTAAAACTATTAACTATTAAATTTAAATATTTTATTAATTCATGTTTCAATTAGAAAATATTTTAATTCATTAACCTTTTCACTCTTAAGTAGTTAAATAAGGAAAATAAATACAGCAACCAAGACCGGCAGCATTTCAACCAATTATTTCAAAATACAAAAACAAAATAAAACCATTTACTCTCTTAGTTCATGTTTCTGGTCTTTTTAAATTGTATGCTTGTTATTTTTGAATGTATACATGTACAGTATTTATTCATTCATTTAGCAATTTAACTAATATTAACCATATTGATGTTGTCAATCAACCACATACAATAGAATCCATAGTAACTCAAAGAAAATACATTGCATTCCTTTTCCATTCAACTTTCTAATTTAGCAGAAGTCTGATTTTATGGGTTTGATGCATTGAAAAAAGCCACTACACACATACATATATATATATATATATATATATATATATATATATAAAAATAAATAAAATGCATATTATATCCTTCCTTTCTTAACCACACATGGCTTCATTTTTAATACTTTTCTTGAAATTGCTTTATTGCTGGTTTGTGTGCGTTTACCTGGTTTCCTCTTCGACGGCTCTTGTATCTGAATCCTCTCGATTTCAGCCAAACATGGAGGTTCTGCAAGAAATATTTAATAAATAAATCAACTACACAAGCAGTCCATCTCTCAAATCACACATGTGCCAAGATAAAATAAAATATTAAAATAAAAAAATTATTAGATTTATTAATAACAATTAATTTTCAATCAGTAAATAATATATTAGATATTAATTCATTACTAATATATTATATAAATTTTATATATTAACATTAAAACGATACAATTCAGAAGAACCATCAGAGAAAATATTTTTATATAATTTAAATTCAAACTTTTATTATTTTTCCCCAGTGGTCCACTTGTAGTGTTATTTATTATTTTTCCGTGACACACTCACTCTCTCTCCAGAAGCACAGACACCATTCAGCTGTGGAAACCTTGCCGTCGCGGTACGAGTCGCACGAGTTAAAGAAGGGCCTGATACACACTTCATACTTCTCCAGGTTTATGGCGGCCAGCTCCGACTGATCCAGGAACAGGTCATTACTGGTGTCCAGTTTGGAGAACATCCAGCCGATAGAGTCTTTACAGCCGGCCACGAGCCCGCGGTCAAACACTGCCGAGCAACAGACCGAGATCTAGAGCCATAACACAACCACTTCAAGAGACGTCTTCACAGTGAACTCTGTTGTGTTTTCACCTGACGCTGTGCTTTGTCTGCCAGAGTTGTTCTGTTTTGCATTTCCGTGAAGAAGCTGAAACCAGTCTCGGAGTCTGTCGCCTAAATCTGCCAAATCCTGACCCGTGCAGAGCTCTAGAGACACAAACAGCAGTAAATAATGAGAGCGTTCTCTTTAACTTCTGCCAGCAGATTAATAATGCAGAGGAACAATAAAGTCCCTCCCATGCATTAACATTTCAGCTAACTAGGCTTCATAAAACATGAATGTCTGAACTCGCTGTGACACCAAACATCATTCTGCACATTTACTGTGTGTGTGTGTGTGTGTGTGTGGACCTGGTTTGGGTTCGGGTGGCGTCTCGGGATTGGACTTGATCTTGGGTTCTGCTTTAGGAGGTCCAGAACTGATACAAGGACAGGAACCAGAACACAGAATGGACAGATCCTTCCCCGACAAACACGCCTGCTGCTCCAGCTTACACTGATCTCACACACACACACACACACACACGCACACGCACACGCGAGAGAGAGCTTCGAATGAAAGAACCGCAGTGTGTTCATGTCTCAAAGCAAAACTCACATACATAATTAAGCAGATCCGAGCAGCTGAAGATGGTTTATCATCATTAACGAGTGTTTGTGGATGATGTTTTGAGGAGGAAGAAAGAGCTCATAGACGAAGGTTTTGACACATTTGATGGAGTTCATTTGCATCATGTTAAACATATTCTGATGACATGGCCTACTTTTTAAAATAAGACAAAAAGATTATTAAACGCGTATATAATAAAATATGTAAATGGACGTACATATTTCTTTTTTTTGTTACAAACAATAACATTTCTAACATGAGATGCAGCAGATAATGAAAAGCATCAAATGCATAAATAAAAATTAATATTTAAAAAGTATTTAAAATAAACTGGAAATAAATATTTTAATAATAATAAAATTATATTAAAAACCCTATTTAAAAATAAAATTGTAAAACATTAAAATAACTTTAAACAATAAAATAACACAAAATAATAATATAAATAAGAATTTTTATTTTTTTTTATTATAAGTTGTGTTCAAAAAAACAAATATAAAATAAAAAAACTAAATATTTTTTACAAATAATTAAATAAAAACCAATGGAAAAAAACAGGAGAACCGTGGACATGTCAATGTGTTGAATCTTTTAAATATTAAAATTCAAATGTCAGGGTGACTTGATTTTAAAGGTTTGGCCATCGCTGCTGTAATTAAATGAAATACAGGAGGAGAAGTGTCCGGAGGAGAGAGAGTGAATCGATGATCTGCAGCAGAGCTGAGTGTGATGAACCAGGCTCTGCTCCTCCACACTCTATTGATTCATGCACTGTTTTTAATTTTGACCTTGTGTGTAAGAGACAGAAGATTACCCACCTCTCTCTCTGAATGAGCAATCGCTGTTTCCTGCGGTCACCTTATAAATATTTGATCTGGTTCCAGCTCAAGCCTTGATGTTCTCACTGCCGTGTGTGTGTGTGAGTGTGTGTGTGTGTGTGTACCTGTGAGGCGTAGTTGTGTCCATCTGATCCACACACAGGTGTAGAGGGTGTCTCTGAGCAGGGTGTACAGCTGTTAGCGGGAGTTTTCAGTCCAGACTGTCTCAATCTACAGCAAACACAACAAAAACAGCTCAATCCACAGTGAAACGACTTCATAATCAATAACATAACCTATTATTTTACATACTCCCCCCCCACTTTTTTTTACTTTTGCTTGTTTTATTACATACGTTGTTTTTTTTTGTTTTTTTTTTACAACATAACTTTCTTAAACTTTATTGTAACTATTACATTTGTGATGTATATTTAGCTTAAAAATAATCGACTTGGTTATTAATAATCTTACATTTAGACATTTATAATCTGCGTTCTCCCTAATGTTGTAGTGTTTATAAGAGTTTTGTCCTGTTTGTGAGTTATTAAGGTTATGTTGTGTGTAGTCCCGGTCAATTGTCTGCCCTTTATTTGATTAAAGTTTATGTTCACCAGCCGCTTTCGTCTTCGTCCGAGTGCTTCATACACAAGCCTGACAATAATGAACAGATTTATATATTTAACTTTTATTTAGAACTTTCTTTGCTTTTTATTAAATTAAAATACCCATTTCTTACTACATAACTTTATTAAGAATAAAATCAGTTTATTTAGTTACTTATTATAGATGTATTATTATTATATTTTAACTACATTTTATTTTGACTATTTATTTTAATAAAATACCCTATTCTTGTAGCATAACGCCAACATACATAAGACCAAGACTAGCCCATTGCATTCTGGGATGCAGTGTGACGTATGATATTGCGTGACAAAAGAAGCTTTTTAATAAAGGAGATATTTGAAATAGTAGCCAGAATTTTTTTTTAAAAACTCAACATTTTATTGAACGTTTAGGCAAAATATATTTAAAAAAAAAAAAAAGGGGTTTTATGGCTCATATAGTCTGATATAATGAAACTATGAACATACATATAATGATCCAAACATATAATGAGATAGAGAGATGAAATCAAGGCTCCTCAGAAGATGCGAGATGTTTTGGAGGCTTGTAAAGATCATTGCTCCGCTGAGGAACCGAGAAAGCTCCTCCACACACACACAGATAATAACACTATTACACACACACACACGGAGATGAGCGATCGTTTCAGCAGATACGAACATGAAGGGTTATAATGTTCCGACCCATTAGTTTTTTCCGATTACACTAAAGCTCCGTGGACCAGATAAATGTCTCCCTCACACACACACACACACACAGATGAAAAATGTTGGGTGGGTTCATAAACTCTGCTGTTCTGGAGTTAATATCAGTCAGGAGCAAATGAGACACAAGCCATCAACACTGAACACTATAAAGTAGATTTGAGTTCATTTGTACTTCTATTCAGCTCATGATTGGATCATTTAATCTTCTACGGAGTATCTTATAACCTCAATTTAACTGATTTCTCTTGTATGATGTTGAAATTCTGGCTACGCTCAATATGTTCTGGAGCAAACTGACCCTAATTGGATTTAATACAAGTCACCAAAAAATAAATAATAACTTTTTTTAGAACATGATTTTTTGAAAACTTTAATAATCAAATATTTTCAAAACATTTTCTTTTTGACCATAACGAATATTATAATTAATACATCTAGTATTTTCGTCATTTTAATTAAAGTGTCTAGGATTTTTGATGTTTTTATAATTAATACACGTTTCTAAGGCCTCTAAATGATCAATGTGATGTATAATTCTTCTGTCTTGAGCAACTATAGACCGATATCTAATCTTCCTTTTATAGGCAAGATTTTTGAAAAGGCAGTCGATCAGTTGAAACAACTTCTTAATCTCAAACGGATACCTGGACCATTTTAAATCTGGTTTCCGACCGCATCACAGCACAGAGACGGCGCTCGTTAAGATAATAAATGATCCTCGCCTAATTTCTGATCATTTCTGACTGACCTGTGCTGGAGTTTCTTGCGGTTCACACACATGGCTCTCTGATAGCCCTGAGCCACACACACTTTGTGACGACTGCACTTGACCTTTTGACACGGATCCTTGGTGGTGTCCAGACCTGCAAAAAAAAACAAAAAAACACCACAGTCAGACCCGGAAATACATGTGGATAAATCTCATGAAAATTACACTGACAGAATCTTTTCTTTTTCTTTTTGCTTAAGGTTTCTATCTATTTGCTTTTGTTCTTTTTATTTTGTTTAGACAGAATTGATTTATTTTTTATTTCAGCATTTCAGTTTTTTTTAATAATGTACTACTTCAGCTTTAGCTTATTTAAGCAACTTTTTTTTATTGAATATTTATATTTCTTTATTTTTAAATGTGTAGTGTTACATCTTAACATTTATTAAAAAATATTAATATTAATATAAGTATTAAATGAAGAAAAATTTAATACATGAAGTTACTTATTTTTTTAATTAATTTTTATTGCTTTGTTTGTTAACAAAGTGTTATGTAAGGAGTTACAATTATTAATTAAAAAAAAATTATTAATATTTATTAAAGCATTAAAGTGCTGTCAAACGATCACAATTAATCGCATCCAAATTACGTAAAGTGTGTGTACTGTGTATATTTATTATGTACAGATAAATACAAACACATGCATGTATATATTTAAGAAAAATAGAGTATGTTTTTATATATATATATATATATATATATATATATATACATTTAATAAGATAAAATATAACAACATCTATCTATCTACCAAATTTTTAAATGGCACATTTCGCAACCCTGACATACACACTCAGAAAACTCATTCTTCTGATGGATAAAGCAGCATGTGATTTTCATCTTGTATTGATCGCCGCAGCGCAGCGCAGACGAGCAGAGCTGTAGTAAAAGCGTCTGATTCTCTCTGTGCATGTTAAAGAGCTGCTGCAGGTGTCTCGCTCAGAAAACTACATCCAGCACTGCTTCTGATCAACTCGTTGCCTGATTGGCATAATTCAGTTAGCATATGAGGAACTAAACCAACATGTGCCTGCCAACAAGCGTAACAGCAGGTGCATCTCACATTAGTGAATTATTGTAGAAGTTTGCAACAAATTACTGAAGGAATAACGATCGGATCACTGCTGGGATTCTGAATCTCTTCTCATCTGATTCTGAATAATTCAGGACTACACTAGAGGAAAGAAAAACCCGAGGAAAGAGAAGAATGGATGGAGTTTCAGCGGAGTAAGTGCCATCTGTTTCAGTGTGTGATGATAAACTGATAAACAAACAGCTACAGGCCAAAGACAGAACAGCATCCATTCCCCAGAGAAAACATGTTCTCACACCACAGGAGGCCACGACTGATGATTATTCACTGATAAACAACACACACACACACACACACGTTTGGAAACAGTACTGTTTTTTTCTTCCATAATATTCTTTGAACTATACGATCTAGTAACATGATTACTAGATAGAAAGTCAAATCACAATAACAAACTAAGTGTACTTTTTAAAGTTTATTTATATGCTTTTGCTATTTAGCTTTAATTTATTCAATTATTAATAATTTTATTATTCATTAAAAAAATTATAATTTTTTTTTTATTAGGTTTAGCATTTTTAAATATATTAGTTACCAAGAGAACTTTTGTTTATTTTCTGAAGAGTTTTTTTAAGTTTAAGCTTTTCATCTAATATTTAGTTTGTATTTAATTTAATTTATTTTTAGTTTTATTTTATTTATTTTAATGTGTAGCACTGTGTTTTAACATATTAAATGAAACTTATTTTAATACATGCAGTTTTTTTATTACAATATTTTATAATTTAGATTTAATTAATTAAATGTAATTTATTCATTTACTTTATCATTTAATTTGTATCTAGAATTCTGTAACGTTTTACCAAGAGAACTTATTTGTCGTTTTTTTTGTAAGCTTTTCATCAAACATATATATATTTTTTTAAAAATGTAAAATGTGCAACACTGTGTATTAACATATTAAATAAAACATTTTAATACATGGAGTTATTTATTACTTTTTATTTTACTATAATTGTGTCAATTTCATTTTTATTATTTATCCGCCTAAATTATTTTCAATTTTAGATAGAAAATTAAAATCGTTCAATTGACAATACATTAGTATACAGATACTTTTGTTAGCTGAAATATTAGATTTATATTCACTAGAGAAAATGTGTGACTTTTCCAGAATTAGAAAAAAGTCTCAATTGTAAAACTGCACATTTTGCATGATTGGGAAACCCTGACAGGGTAGTGCCAGTACTGTGATGTGATGATAAGTTCCTGCTGTTGGGGTTTATGTTATGATGATGAGCGTTGAAGGTTATTACTGCACTCAAAGTCTGCGAGGTGAGTAATGTCTGTGATTTCTGTCTGACCGAATGCAGCCTCGGAGCTGTGCTGGAGGCGTTTCCATAGAAACACCAGAGCGCTGCAATTCCTGCGCTGTATGATTTGTAGCACACTTACAAGCTTCAGAAATTCATGAGAAATTCCGCAGAGAACGACGTGTAAAGAATAGAAGAATCGAAGCTGTCTGATTTCATCCGTCCACATTTACACTTTTTTTTTTTTTGCGCATTTATTTAATTCTGATTCCTAATAACAACTACAGATGATTAATCTTCATAACCCAGGGTATAACCCAATGTGAAGCCACGCAAACCGTAATTTCTCACCCGTAAGACCTTCAGAACACAAATTAATTCATGACAGATTTTTCATTTTTGGGTGAAATATCCCTTTAAAACTAGAGCTGTAGCACATTTAACATATTCATTTGATGGGAGTGTTTTTTGGAAATAATAATGTGTTAAAGTGATTAAGACAATTAAGGCACTGTGCTGTTGATGATCGTTAATGAATGAATCCACGGTTTTGACTGAATCACGTGAATCAACAGAGTCACTGGCTGAACGGCTGTTTGAAGATGACCTCATTTGTTTGTTTTGGCAAATTATTACAAATTGTTTTGGAAACTATCCTAGAAACTAAGCTCTGTTCATTTAAAGGCATTGAAAATGTGTCTTTTCATTCGTCTTGAGATGTAATAGTGTTGTGTTATTTTTCCTGGCAATAAGTCTCTCTTTTATTTTGTCTTGAATCAGCTGTTTGAACACTCGAGTAAGCCAATGATTCAGTAACTCATTCACTGGTTTAGTTTCTAAATGAATCAGATGTTTGAACAAACCAACTGATTCAGTAACTAACTCATAAAGACATTCATTTGCTTCGTTTTTGAAAAAAATCAATTGTTTGTACAAATTAAGTAAGTCAATGATTCAGTAAATCGTTCATTAAGACTCATTGAGAATCATTCAGCTCTTTAAACAAACTGAGTGATTCAATGATTCATTCGCAAATACTTGAGTCACTTGATTCATTTCTGAATAAATCAGGTGTTCGACTGAATCAAGTGAGCAAATGATTCAGTGTCACACTCATAAAAACAGTCACAAACAGCTTGATTTCTGAATGAATCAGCTCTTTAAACGAACAAATCAAATGAACCAATAATTCAGTGAGTCACACTGTGATTCATTAATAAACGGTCACTTGCTGCATTCTGAATTAATCAGGTGTTCTAACAAATCGAGTGAACGAATGATTCAGTGACTCGCTTATTAACACTTGCTTCGTTTCTGAATGAATCAGCCGTTTGCATGAACTGGTTAAGTGAATGATTCAGTGACTCGCTCATTAAGACAGCGACTTGCTGCTTTGGCATTTTTTGGCATATTTAGAGAATCATATTTCAACTTTTATTAAAAAAACATTAACACGCATTTAATAATCCTTATTTATTTATTTTGGATTATGCTAAATCCAAAAAAAAAAAAAAAAAAGCTTTTTAATGCTACTTTTTAAAACGGCTTCTCGATGCTATACTCAACTTCATAATGACTTTAAATGATCGTTTGGTATAATTTACATTTTTTAAATCAATGCAATTAATATGAATAACTAATCCGCTCTAGTTGAAACAATACTACAGTGTAGATTAACACTAGACCCAACTATAAATCAGTTCATCTGACCAAATCGAGCTTCTGAATGAAATTATGCAAAGCTGCTCCTGTAAAAACCTCAAGATCCCTGTTTTAATCTGCCTCTCAAACAAAAGCCCTGTCTGATCCACGATCTGATGTTTTGAGTCCCGCTGAGACTGTAATTACTGCCACATTAGATGGGATTTCAGACAGCAATTCATAATGGTCTGCAGGTCGTGACGTCAGCATGACAACACTACTTTAGAGTCAGTGGCCAGCAGCAGATACTCTCCAATAATAGAGAGTTTAGAAATTCAATCTAGGCATGAAATATTCACTGCAAGCAGACGCGAGCGTGACAGATCAGAGCTGTCTGGAGATAAACCTAAAAAATTAAAGAACATCATGTAGCTACAAAATAAAAACGCTCAAAGAAATCAGACACAAGAGAACTATAAACATGTATTTACAGGACAAGGTGTTTAAATCTCACTAACAAACCATGCATACATCTATCTTTTGTGTTTCCACATGTTTTTTTGTCAGTGCACATGATCTGTAATTCTTTTTCTATATCGTGATGGACAGATTGATGCTGGGGCTTCAGGGACTGAAGCAGGAGAGATTCCTCTCTGATCTTACGAGCAGAAGAATAAATGCATTTTATGAGTGAAGACGGATTATATGTGTGTTAAAATGGAAACGAAGTCAGAGCTCCAGAGCGCTTCGGATGCACACGGATTTATCCTGAGCAAAGCAGAACAAATACACAGCGCTGATTAGTTTTGAGTCGGCTCTGGACAGGGTTATCATAGTAAGAGTTGATGATTAAAACAACAACAAAAAATGTATTTAATCAAAGTATAAAATTAAACAAAATATTTCATTAAAACTACACATTTTTAAGGTAAGTGATTGCAATACATGTATTTTAGCTACATTTAAATAAACAATTTTAGTTGACAAACATCTTTTTTAAATATAGCGAAAATTAATTTAATATACTTTAGTACACTTAAAATAAACATTACCTGAAATATTATAAAATATAAAAGAAAACTAAAATTGCAAATTAAACAATGATAAAAGGTTTTTATTATGTTGAAAACGGCATTAAAACAGAAATAAATAGAAATAAATTAATAATAAGTACAAAAACAAAACTACTAAAACTTTTAAATTAAAAATATATATAACTTTTTTAATTAAAAGTACATTAGTATCTCAATGATACTAAAATAACACAGAAAATCAAAAAAATAAATACTAAAAAATTTAATAAAAAATAATAATAATAAACTAATAATAATAATTTCACTTCGATTAAAAATAAAAAAATAATTTAAAAAGCCTGTTTTTTGTATCTGTTTTTAGTAATTGTTTTTGCATTGTAATATTTTCATGAAAATTTTCTCATTATTGTAATGTAAAAACAAAAAAAAGTGCAATTTTGGTTTAAATAAGCTAAAAGGTATTACAAAAAAATTACAGTCATGTAAAAAAAAAAATAGATTATTATAAAAATATGCATAAAACAAGAGATTAAAAAAAAAAAAAAAAGATCCTATTTTTGATAGGATAAAAACTACATGATTTGATAAGATGACGACATCTTATGTTTATACTTTATAAGCAAAGAGGAAGAGTGTGTTACTCACTTTCATCTGAAGCTTGTGGACCTTCCAGCGTACGGATGTAGTCATCCTGATGAGAAATCATTATATAAACACGTGACATAAAGACACATTCAAAATATGCCGTTTTATCCTGATTTCAGAAGCTACTTTATTATACACAACATTTAAAATAGTAAATCAGTTAAATGAATCAAGGTGTTGTTGGCTTGAACTTATACAGCCGTTGAATGAAAGTGTTAGTTAACCAGACTGTTAATGAGTCGGGCCCCTGAGGGCCTCTGGTGAAACATCACACACACACACACACACAGATACTAACCTCGACTTCCTTTAGCGAGAGGCCGGCGGAAAGCAGGTATGAAGAAAGAGAGAGAAGATCAGTGATTTTAAAACGAATAGGTTCAGCAAGGACTGCCAGAGCCAGTTACAGTGTTTAGCTTTTTGGCAATAATGTGCGTTATCTAAAAGATCTTGTACACGTAACATTAAACAAACATAAAAAAAGATCTGTAACTTTGCCTCTCTGTTCATCTGCATATAAAATAAAATAAGTAATAATAACAATAGACTATTTTACGGGACCACTCAATAAAAAAAAATTAACGTTTTGCCATTATAAATGTATATCCTCATGTTATCATTGTATTATATTATTTATTATTATATTGCAATTATTACGTCTTTGTAATTCTAAACCTGTATGTTATGTTATTTTATTGAAACAATAAAGTTTGAAGATTCTTGGTAGAGATTTTTTTGCAATCAATGACCATTTCCATATATATAAAAAAATGTTTTATCAAATTAAATGAAAAAAAAAAAAGGTCATAAAAGGTAATTTTTTAAATATTTATTTCTATTTAGATTTCTAGATTATCTGAAAGCTGAATAATTCATCTCTCCACTGATGTCTGGTTTGTTAGGAGAGGACAATATTAGAAAATCTGGAATCTGAGGGAGCAAAAAAAAATCTAAATATTGAGAAAATCACCTTAAAGTTGTCCAAATGAAGTTCTTAGCGGTGCATATTACTAATCAGAAATTAAGTTTTGACATATTTACAGTAGGAAATGTACAAAAATGTCTTCATGGAGCATGATCTTTACTTAACATCCTTTTAAAATATTTCTGGCATAGAATCATTTTGACTCAAACAATGCATTATTGTCTATCGTTACTTTATGACTGATTTTGTGCTCCAGGCTCATATACATGTTGTCAGTCCCTCTGCAGATGCTCAGGGTTTTTCTTAAAACTCGGTAAGACGTGAGTGTGTCCTTCTGCAGACTGAAGCTGAAGCGCGGATAGAGAACGTGTCATCATCAGACACACAGAGACTGACAGCAGCTCGACTTCAGCTCAGCTTCTCATTATAATGTTGTCGAGCTCCTGGAGCGAATCCTACCGGGAAGCTCAGCTGAAACTTCGTTCCAATGAAATTTGCATGCTTGACACTGCACACGCATACTAAACCCACGTTCACATTCTGCCAACACAATCAATCTGTGATTCTGTAGCGCTTAAGAGACGCTCTGTTCAATTACAAGCAGACAAAGCCCTGGAGAATACACATAACGTAAAGCAAACTGAAAACAGACAGGCTGACACTAGTGCTCCATCACGATGTGCTTTCAATGGCTGCTGCCAATACTGATGTCCAGAGATCACTAAATATCTGCTTACTTGCTGCTGGTGGATCATTATGTGAGTAAAAAGCTATTTTCCTCATTGACAGCCATTCAAAAGTACATTTACTCTGCAAGCAACATATTATATGTTAGAATATTATAGAAGATATGGAATAGACGTGTGCATATATACACTGAGCCAAAAAAGCATTTAGTCAGCCACCAATTGTTTAAGTTTTCCCGCTTAAAAAGATGAGAGAGGCCTGCAATTTATATTTATATATATATATATATATATATATATATATATATATAGACACACACACACACAGCAAAGTGCTATTAAACTATACATTTTTTAAATATTTAAAAATAAAAAAAATTAAAATTAAAAAAAATAAATTTTATTTATAAATATATTTATTGATTTAGATATTAAATATTATTTTTTTATTATGTATATTAACTCATGCATGTTTATATAATTTATATATATAAACGTAATTCTTTCTCAAAATACATATTGTATGCGTATTATATAAATAAATAAATATATACATGCACACAAAATACAGTACGCATTTTTTAAATATTGTTTTTCAATATGCATTTATTTTACTTGCTTAAATTTGTCACAAATTTGTTTGATAAATCTTTTCATAAATATACATTTTATTCAGTTAAAAAAAAACATAACGAGCATACTTATAATATGTCTAGATGTGAAACAAATAACAATAATAATATATTATTAATATATTTTAATAAAATATATTATACTTAATCAAACTGGATTAATTGATGACAAACATGTTTAAAATTCACAATATTTAGGTTTATTTTTAAGTTTATTAGTGCCATTACAGATGCATGTCAAATACGCCTCACATTATGTTTATTATTGTGTCTGGGTTAAAACTGTCTAATCCAAATAGATGCAAGTATTATCTCCAATGCTTCCACATAAATCTTAATATTGCTTGTATTTCTGAGAGTCCCAAGCAGAGGGTTTGTAATCGTGTGTATTTCCTGGCTGATGACCCAGCAGCTCTCGCTCACAGACAGCAGCGCTGCAGAAGCTGTATGTCACTCTTCTCTGTCTGTCAGCCTGTGAGCGGTGAAGTGGCCAAGAGCATTTTCTCCACAAACACTGATCTCTGCAGCAACACTTGCTGTGGTTTCATTCCCAGAGAAAATATTTCCATCGCAGCTTTTGAGTGGTTTGCTCTGCTGCGACATCAAGTGAGTCTACATAGACAGCATCCTAACTATGCGTTTAAATCCTTTCCTTTCAAAGTTGGCCTAAAAATCTAAATGTGGTCTTATCTTGGGACAATTTTGATAAATATTTCATGAGTTCGTACTTCCTTATGATAAACAATTAAAGTATGTTTGGCGTGCTCTCCAGGGGGCGAGCCGGAGTGGGGCACTAAAACCCACCAGGAAAATTCTGACCGCACAGATCCACCCCCTTTTAATATCGTAACTAGGCCTGTCGCGATAGTCGATAAATTGATTAATCGCACGATAAAAAAAAAATGCCCTCGATAATTTTTCCGGCAGCGATAATTTCATTTGCATACGTGTTTGTTATCCGCAACTGAATAGCGTAGGAGAAGCGAACCCTCTTGTCGTTTTGTATGGGGAGGCGGCGCTTGTCAGTCACATGGACTTTGTGTGGGAAGGCAGGAGTGCTTGAGGCACGACTGCAAAGAAGA
>JAUCMS010000061.1:987511-1005170 GCA_032357445.1 Enteromius radiatus
TAGGAAACGACTCACAGTATGTTATGTCCATGTACTCAACTCTTATTATTCAACCATGCCAAGCTACATTCAGTTTTCCATTCTAGGGCACCTTTAAGCTAACTTATTGCACTTGCATATCATTGCTCTTTTGTTGATTCTGATTGCTTTTACTGTCCTCGTGTCCTAAAAGCATCTGCTAAATGACTAAATGTAAATACAATGTAAATGGATGCTTGTGCATTGCAATGCAATTTAACAAAAAGTTAAAAAGGATCTTTTGGTAGAGTCCCAGTGTCCTGAAATGCTTTAAAATGCTGTCTATACAGCCAGCTCGCTGTGTTTTAGAGCAGACTATAAATGTGCATTGCGTCTCTTTCTGAAAGACTGTCACAAGTGCCACTGCAGAGTGTTTCATTCACTTTCTCCAAGTGCTCTCACAGTGCTGCCATTTACTGACAGACACGGCCTGAGAAATAAAAGCCCTGCTGCGGTGTCAGAAATGCATTAAGGCTCTTCACAGACCGCGGCTTCATATCAGTCCGGCCACACGACCACCATGAAACTGGACATTTTCTTCAGTCGAGCGCGTGTCTGACTCCTCCCGGGAAGAACCCAAACAACCTCTGGCCCGCGGCTCTTATGTGGCCAGAATAAATCCTCATCACAGTCTGAAGCCGCCAGCTGCACTTTTAGATTCGCTTCCAACTCCACAGGAACGAGAGACTAGAAAACCGACTCCAGTCACAGTCCAGAAGATCCTCATCAGCGTTCACTTACAGTCCGAAGCAGGAATAATCGGTTAGGAGCAACTACGTTGGATGTTTCCATCGCCTCCACTTACTGTATAACGTTAGTCAGGGTTTCAAGACCCCCAACAAATGAATTATAACTTCACATTGGACAGTAAATAAGATTAAAATGCAAAGATCAAAACTAAACGCCACTCAACGAATTAAACAATCATGTAATCAGGTAACGTACAAATCTACATACAAACTTCTGAAACATTAACCCAAAATGATCTAAAAAAAAAAATAAATCAAATTACATTCTGAGAGAGAGAGATTTCAACACACTTTATTCAATCATCACAAAATCACTAAAACAATCAAAAATTATACAGGACTCTGAGAATGCAAAAGACCAGAGCTTATTGTAACATGGTATTAAAAAACAGCATTTCTTCTACAACTGTACAAATAGCTTCTTTAAAACACCATTTATACAAAAAACTTTCTAGATCATTCATCATTTTATAGAACTTAAAATCAAGCATTACCCTTGATCTTACCAGATTTTTAAAAACAGTTACCACATGATGTCCGTCTCTACCTTCTATTTTGTTTTTCCTACTTATATAAACAGCAAACTTAGCTTGTCCAATTAAAAAATTCAACAATTGGCTTTGTATTCTTTTCGCCACACTATACTTGGGGCCAAGAATAAAAGTTTCAGTAGAAAAAGACACTGCAAACTTCATGAAAAGAACATCAAGAAAACAAAATAAATCATACAGCCTTGAACATTCTAGAAAACAGTGAAAAATTGTCTCCCTCATTTTACAAAAAGGACAATCACTTGATACACTTGGATTTATAACACTCACAAACGCATTTACAGCAACTGCGCCGTGTAAAACCCTCCACTGAATATCACCTATACGCTTTTCAATTGGTGGTTTATATAAAACCCTCCAAACAGGTTTAACTCCATCATCTAGTCCCAACTTCTCTCTCCACACCGTATCACTACGTTCTTTTAAAGTTGCTTTATTTAAAACTTTCACAGTGCATTTATATAAAACTTTACTTTGAACTTTATGCAAACTTAAACCTTCAAGTCCCGTCAGATCCAGAAAAGGTCCAGACAATCCTTTAAGATTGGGACTAAAAAAAATACATGGAAAGGGATCTGTATTATTAGGGACCAGTTTCCCATTATAAAAGTCACTTAACATATTTCCTTCTTCCTCTGTAAGTTTCTGTTTAAAAATATCCAGAAACTTTTCCACTTGTCGCACTGACCGTACACCTAGATGTGAGGCCAAGGACTGAGCATCACTTAGCCCCAGACCAGCAACATCCAACAAATTATGAAGTTTCAGTGTCCTTGTGCGGACAAAACAATGGAGCAGTCCAGGTATACCTTTACAAAAAACATCAAAACGACCTCCATGTATAAGAGGTTCTTCCAAAAGCCAGTGCAATGAAGATGTCGTCTCTGACCTCTGTTTTTCAAGTAAATCCCAAACTTTGAAAAGTCCCTTATAGAAAGGAGTAAGTTCAGTGCACTGCAGCTTGCTTGAGTCCATCAAAAACAAGGCAGAGTTCAAACCCAGTCTTCCAACTTGATTAAAAATAATGTCCGCCACCTCTCTCCAGACTAGATCCTTAGGTCCTGTGAGGTATCTTTGAATAAAAAGGAGCCGAAAAGCTGCCCCCCTGCTTGGGAGATGAATAAGCCCTTGTCCTCCTTCATCTCTGGGTAGAAAGAGTATGCTCTGAGGTATCCAATGAAAAGTACTCCAAAAGAAGTCCACTAGAATGGCTTGAATTTTACTCAAAAGTCCATTTGGAGGATCAACACAGGCCAAACGATGCCACAACATTGAGGCCACCAGATTATTAAGAATTATAACCCTCCCTCTAAAAGACATCTTTGGCAAAAGCCATTTCCATTTTTGCAGCCGACCTTTTACTTTTTCTAGAACACCTTCCCAATTTTTACTTAACATTAAATCATTGCCAACATATACTCCTAAATATTTTAGCCCACCCCTTTTCCAGCACAAGCCGCCTGGTAATTCAGGAAGACCATGAGACCATTCCCCACCTGCTATAGCCTCACTTTTTGACCAATTAACCTTGGCAGAGGAGATTATACCAAAATTATTAAGAATCTCTTTAAGGAGATCAACATCATTTTGCCCTTTAACCAGAACTATAATATCGTCTGCATATGCAGACAACTTAAAATTTGCTCCAGAGCACGGTATAGTCCAACCTTCAATACTTTCTCTGATTTTAACCAATAAAGGTTCAATGGCAAGAGCATATAGCATACCAGAAAGAGCACAACCTTGTCTAATACCTCTAAATATCTTAAAAGGAGCACTCAGACCACCATTTATTTTCAGAACACTCTCAACATCCTGGTACAAAACCCTAATCATGGCAATAAAACCAGAGCTGAGACCAAACTCCTCCAGCGTACGCCAGAGATAGCTGTGCTCAACCCGGTCAAATGCCTTTTCCTGGTCCAAAGAAATGAGACCAGTATCTATACCCAATAGCCTAGAGACTTCCAGGATATCTCGAATTAAATAGATATTATCAAAAATAGACCTGTTGGGCACACAGTAAGTTTGATCCCGATGAATAACCTGCCCAACCACCTCCCTTAACCTAATGGCCAAAGCTTTAGAAAGGAGCTTTAAATCTGAGCACAAGAGTGAGACAGGGCGCCAGTTCTTTATTTCTTTCAAGTCACCTTTTTTGGGTAACAGGGTAATGACTGCCCTCCTGCAGCTCAAAGGTAACAGCCCTCCGGCCAGACTATCATTGAGCACATACAGCAGATCTCCACCCATCACAGACCAAAAAGTTTTATAAAACTCAATTGGTAGCCCATCAATTCCAGGAGCCTTACCGCAATCCATGCTCTGCAGAGCAACATGCAGCTCCGATACTGAAAGGGGCCTCTCAAGCCAAGAGTTGGTCTCATCTGACACTCTAGGCAAACCCACATAAAAAGAGCTGGCCAACTCATCCGCCTCCTTATATTCACTCTTGTAAAGCTCAGAATAAAACAGTATAGCTCTTTTTCTAATTTCTTTAGGTTCCACAATTTCTGTGCCATCCAATGAGTATAATGAATGTATAAGTCTGCTTTGACCATTCTTTCTTTCCAAACCAAAAAAGAAATTAGTTGGGCCATCCATCTCTACTGCACTGTGAAACCGTGAGCGGATCAAAGCTCCCTGTGCTCTGATGCCCAACAGGTCAGCCAGATCCTTTCTTTTGGCTTTAAGGAGCTCAAAAAGTCCCTGATTTCCTGTGGACTCTGCCAAATTCTGGAGTTCCACTATCTCATTCTCTAGGGTTCTCATCGACTGGGAAATGTCCTTGGATACGTTAAGAGTGTACTGACGGCACAGTTGCTGTATCTCTTTTTTCCCATAATCCCACCATTGCTGTAAGGAACTAAAATCTTTTTTCCTGGAACTAAACTGCTTCCAAAAAAAGTGAAAAACATCCTTAAAAAAAACTATCCTGTAGCAACGAAACATTAAAATGCCAATAGGCACTCTTAGATTTTATATTAGAGATGAAAATGCTACAAGTTACTAGGCTGTGATCAGAAAAACCACTAGGTAGAATCTCACATTTTTTAATCACATTAAAATGATACTTATAACAATAGAACCTATCCAGTCTAGCCATGGAAATAGAGTTCTCTCTTGTTTGAGCCCATGTATACTGCCTTTGTTCTTTATGCAAAGTCCTCCACACATCACACAAGTCATGTTCTGCAATGAGCTTTCTTATAGCATGCTGAGAAGCTAAATGATGCTCCTTATGATTTCTGTCCAATCTATCATTTGCTGTACAATTAAAATCCCCTCCAATAAACATGAATTCCTCCCCTTGACAGTTTGACAGAATATTACTTAATTTATCCAAAAAGACAACTCTTTCAGGACCAAGAACAGGAGCATACACATTTATGAAGACTAAGATTCTATTCTCAAACTTTGCTGTTATTTTCATTAGATGTCCCTCAACAACATGTTCCACATCGTATGACTCTGGTCTAAAGCTCTTTTTAAAAAGTACCGCTAAGCCACCACTGCAGTGATTTTTGTGGCTTAAAACAGTTAAACCATCCCATTCCATTAACCAGTCATTCTCATTGAAAACATCACTATGAGTCTCCTGGACCAACATTATGTCAATTTTCTTTTGTTTTACGAAATCATAAAGTATTGCTCTTTTCTTGCTGTCTCGAGCACCATTCAAATTGAGTGTGCCCAACTTTATACTACTCATAAAAAAAAAATAGATTGAGCACACTAAAAACAAAAACCTTAGAAAAAAAGAAAAGAAACTAGACTGATTCAAATTCATCGTTCAGTAAATTAAGTTTTAACTTTTGAACAATTTTTTTCAGCCTAAAGACTTCCTGTTCAGTGAAGGCTCCATCCTCTTTCATTAAGGTCCTGGTTGAATTTATGAACAACTCACGATCTGGAAAATAATCCTCCACAATCACACCCTTCATACCCTTGGTTGTCTGAAGGAACTTTTTAATTTTGTCTGCTGTGTAAGCGCTGCGTACAGATCTCTTCAGCGAGGCTGAGCTCACAGAGTCTGACGACTCACAATCACTGTCCACAGCAGACTCCTCAACATTACTTAGCTCTGAGTCCACCTCTCTTGCATCACCAGCAACAATTCCAGAAGCTTTCTTACTAGCCCTTCTATCTTTCCCTTTGCCTTTAGTTTTTCTTTTCAACGTCGGTGTTTTAAAAAGACTTTGATCTTCTGACATATCAATATCCACAGCATCATCCAATGTGGCCTGCTCGCTAGCCTCTGAAGCGATACCTTCATATATCTTTCCAATTGTGGCCACACTCTCAGCTTTATCACCAGGCCCATCTTTATCAACACATGCTATGTTGTCACTTGTTTGTGGTTGATCTGAAATATTAAGCACTTCATTTACATTACGATTCTGGTCTGCACTCTTCTCCGGACATGAACGTATTACGTGGCCCTCACCACCGCAACCAAAGCATTTCATAGACTCTGAGGTAGCATAAATAACATAATCAAAATCCTCAAACCTAAACTTCATGGCTAAGTTCAGTTCCTCATTTTGATTATTTAGAATCATGTGTACCTGCCTCCTAAAAGACACAACATGCTTCAACTGGGGCGATCTGCAACCAAGTGAAATTTTCTTTATTTTTGACACAAACTTTCCGTGTCTGGACAATTCTCTTTCAATCACCTCATCCTTAATAAACGGCGGGACATTTGACAGTACTACTCTTTTAGCAGGCTGTACTAAAGGCAGGACTTGAGTAAGAGAATCGTTCACAGTAATCCCTGTCTCTACGACGTTATTTACTTTGTCAACACTGTTAAAAAAAATCACTATTGCGCTATTCATTCTAGACGCTGAAAGAATACAATCATGACCAACGACAGCGGCAACAGCGAGGACACAGTCCTCCACTGAACAACGCTCCGCGGGGATCACCTTAACGCCATGCCGACGCGTTAAACTTTCTAAGTTCACGTGCTGAGACGCCGCCATAGCGATCAGTACACACTGACCGACGACACTCCTCACACAACACGCAAACTTTTCCTTAATAACCCACCAATAAAGCAACAAGAGATAGGAAAAAGATAGAAAATAACTCACTCGCACCGCAGAACTCACACCGGCTCACGCACGCCAACTCCGCCCACTCACTCCCAGCATGCACTCAGAGAGAGAGAGAGAGAGAGAGAGAGAGAGAGAGAGAGAGAGAGAGATGTATATGAGGAAAACATGTTCACGTCACAAGAAATTTACAAAAGTGATTTTGAAAGCACATTATAAGTAAGGCATCTACTTTTAAGGTTTCGAATACTTTTTGGAGAATAAAATACCAAAATTTGGTTAAATAATGTTACACTGTCATACAGTGTAACACAGTATTTGTAAAAATGTTATAAAAATATATAAAAATATGCTAATTTTGACTTACATATTAAAACATATTTGACTTGTACATATTAAAAAAATATATAAAGAAAAATAATCAATTTTATTGTGTTTTAAATTAGTTAAAATCTATAATTTAGTATTTAAAATGTATTTTAAATTAGTAAATCAGGAAAAAAATGTGATATTTATGACTCAATGAGTTAATTTAAACTTATGGTTTATTTTTATGGTTAAACCCCTTTTTGTCTGACTCATATTATATATTATATATACACATATACGTAGTATATAGTCATTTTTAAAAAGATAAATATTTCAGCATTTTAAAAAAAAAATACACGAAAAAGTAATAAAATGACAAAATGTGGCAAAATTACTAAAACTTTAAAATTAAAATGTAAACAGAAAACTGTAATTAATAAAAACTATAACAGTATTTCAAATCATACTAAAATGACACTGCTTGACAGGATTAGAAGATTATCTTTATTACTGCTGTATCTTTACTGGTGATATAAAATTAGGGAATATTGGAATTAACAAAAATAAACAAACCTAACGATGTCATGTGACAAACACACATCTGGTGTTTTTTTATTACGTGTTTTTTCTACAGAAAACACTGGCTCTGCTTGTCCAACACTTTCCCTTCAGTGACTGTAGAAAAAACACCAAACTAAATCATTTAAATGAGAGCAAAGACTTCCTCTAAAACGGTTTTCTCTCTCAAAGGCGCTGAGGGTAACGTGTCTTTAGCTCAAACACAAAGACTTCCCAAAGACCTGAAGATGAAAGACTTCCAGGAGAAAGGTAGAAGCGCTCTGTTATTAGGTTTGACATTCTGAAGCCACGCGCTTATGTCAGCTGTGATTTACGATTCTTCAAAAGACGCCATACCTGGAGATCAGTCTGTGTCTCACGACTTCAGCCTGAGATCGTATCGCCACCTTAAATTATTCCCAGCTATCTGAAAGCCGATCTGACACAGAGAGGGTTTCAAATGAAGACTTTCAGATCCCAAAGCTACACAAAACGCTTCACCGCATGAGACTGCGGTTATACACGGCTCACAAAAACACACAAGAAAGGCTTTCGCTGTCAAAAGAACAGCGGCTCGGTACAGTGTGTGTTGACATCCTATCAGATCTGACTTCTGACAGCAAAACAAAAAACTCTTGAGAAGTGACTGCTACAAGTCTGTTAAAGTAAGTTAAACTACTGACACGTTTATATCCCTCTACCTGAATAATAACACTGCTTTAAAAGCAAGAATACTGAGATTCGCAACCAACCTGCTGAAAATAATCGCCATCCTCAGGCCACCTGAGATCAGGATGAGTTTGTGTCTTCATCAGACCACATACTAACAATGTGCTGCCAAACATAGCTATATATCCAGTATGTTTTTGCACTTGCGTTATATTTCTTGCTCTGTAACAAAGCCAATATGCCAGATATCTGCGTAACTATGATTGTCTGTTTCTGGAAATATTAACAAGCCGACACACACACAAATCTGGCTGCTGAAAAGCAAAGCTATTTCTTGCATATGTGTGTGTGTGACATTATGCTAATGTGCGTTGACAAACTGATGTGGATCATAGTGCCTGTGTGTGTGTGTTTGTTTACTATCCATTGCTTACTAAATGGTGCGTTTCAGCTAACAATAACCCGTCTCTATGCACAAACTATAAAAACCAACAAGCACACTGAGATGAACAGACCTCCTGCTAAACACCACCGATCCTGAAGCGTAATGACAACCACATTTGTACATTTTCTCTCGAAAACTCAATTGTCTATTTACACTGTAAATCTAAATATTTTCTTAAGCTGTAACTAAAACATTTGACATTTTACAAGAAAATATATTATAACACTTCACAATAAGGTCTCATATAAATGAATTATTGCATTAGCTGACACAAACTAAAAGTGAACAATAAATCTTTATAGCATTTATTAACCTGTGTTAATCCTAATAATGGTTATTTTAGTAAACGGTCCATTAAGGTTAACAGAGACCACTTTTGATAAAAAATAAAAATGTTGAAATTAACATTAGGATTGCTAAAAGCTGTAGAAGATTGTAAGTCATGTTAACCGATCAAGTTAAATAGCCTAATGTTAATAAATTCATTCAATGGGTTACTTGCCATTTCTTTTCATTTAAATTAAAAAAATATTAATAATTTAATAGCAATATAGTTACAAAATGTACAAAAAATTTCTGAGCAAGAGGTATTTTACTGAAAAATATAACCGGATTTGTTTAAAGCCGCACAAAACTAAACTACTAGTTACTAGTAACTAGTTGTTACAGTTAAGTTAAAACATATCCTATTCATTTTCTACATTTCACATTTCTGAATTTATTATGAATGACATGAAATAACATGCATTATATTTAATCAAAGATCTTTTTTACAGCTGACTTCTTTCAAGCACTTGTCATAAACACAGTTTTCATCATCCAACCAAACCCTGGCAGATGCATTAGTCTTACATCATTTATTTACATTTAAAAAAAATTAAATAACAGACATAAACGTGCCAAAAACATGCTTTAATGTGCATTATCTACACTATATTTGAAACCAGGATGTGTCCCTTTTAAAGCGTCCTTTAACCTATCAGTGCAGCAAACGAGTGGGCAGCGGAGGGCAGACGCATCGGCCACGTCGCCCTGAGCGAGAGCAATTACCCACAATCCCCTGCTGTCTGACTGCAAGCATATGCAGGACAAACACGGCTTGCGGCTCAACTTCAGTATGTGTGCTGGTTTCTGAGAGCTCCTGATGATGAAACTTTAACGGCCAGGTGCTGAGAGCAGATGCATCGTTAAGAATTAAGCACCATCATGGCAGCCACGAAGCAAGAGTTTACGCATTTACAGCCACATTAACGTCCCGAACAAACCGGCACGCTGTAGACCTAATGAGAACACGGTTTTGCCTCTGAATAAATAAAACGCTGTCTGTCTGACAGCAAAATATTAATCACTTGGAATAACTTTGCAATTGTTAGTAATATTTCCAGATGAACACTGAACGGAAGCAGCTGGGCTTTACTTGCTTCTCCATCAATCATTTTTTAGAGAAATCAGTGCGTCTCAAATCTGATCATCGAGCGTTTGTTTCCAGAAGCATTGGACTGCATTGCATTATATATTTGGATCATTTCAATCATTATTGGAGATATACTGTAGAATCACAACTGATATACGATGAATGATATATTTATCATTTTTTGCTGTACTGTTCCCATTGACCCATTGATTTACATCACACAGGCATCAGAATTAATGCACTGTGAGCCAACATGAACAATGAATTACTGTATTTGTATTAACTAATATTAACAAAGAGTACTAAATAGTGTAATAAATGTATTGTTCATGTTAGTTAATACTTTAATGTTAACAAATGACACCTAATTGTAAAACATTACCATATTATTTAATGAACCTCAGCTAACAGGAACTAGCTTAATAAATACTGTAAACGTATAGCTAGTTAAAGCATGCCTATGGTCCTTATTATAAAAAGTGCTATTAAAACAATTGCAACACTTGAGACATCCCTATGGTTGCCATAACAACGAAAAGATAAGAAAAGGCCATCCGCTATGTCTGACAGCTACAAGATTTCTGTTCTTTTGTCGATAATGTGTCCTGAATGTAAAATAAACCCCCAGTTACCAGAAAAGCTTTAAGGAGGACAATTACACAGAGCAGCTCAAGCCACGCCCACTTCCTGAACCGCTTACCATATATGGGCAAAACATTAATTCAGGGTAATTTTTAAGCCTAGATTCTTATACATACTACACAACATCACTGATATTTCATCATGGACGAGGCTGGATTAAAGTTTTTACTGGTTACCTCGCTAAATGACATTCTGTCACCACTCATCTAGACTTCCAGAGAAATAATCAACATGATTAGGACACACCAGGAGATTATGAGGACACAAAGAGCATCGTGAATCCAAATTTAAGTCTCACAGCTAAATCAGCAAACACTAAAAGACAATAAAGCTTAAAGTAATTACTCACATTAGCCGTCGAGATTCTCATTAACACACACAAAACCCAAAGGCACAGACTTCAACACCTACCGTGACACGTCAGAGAAAAACCAGACACATGCGTATATATAGTGTGACTCCAGGATGCTGTTCATACGCCACAATTAAACGGGTTCTTTTTCAAGTCATAAGTTGGAATCTGAATCGGACACAACACACGGATCTATAAATGTTCAGACACTTTCAAACAAGACTACGCCAAGCCGACATTCAAAGATTCTCTCGTAAAACTTTCTAGTTAAAACCAACCATTAAAATTAATTACTTCCCGAATTCAAACCCATTGTGCAAATTTTATTCAAAGAAATTCACAAATGAGCAATGCTATCCCACAAGATCAATCCAGGTTTCTAAAGGTTGATGAAAGAAAATGCAAGGGCTTTTCAAATCTTTGCAAGAACAAAAGAAGAATTGAACGAACACAGCATGTCAATATGGTCTCGAAATGTAAATGTCTCCATTAGCATTGCTTCAAAGATTAAAACCACACAACTTTCAATAGACATCCATCACTTCTCAGCTGATTTCACAAAAGCTGTTCTTGTCTTGTTTTCCAGTGCAAATGTCTAATGAAGCAAAACACCATAATACATGTCTTGTTTTATAAGAAATATGATCAAAATTATGTGAGTTTATGATTAAAACAAGAACAAATTTTGTCACTGGGCTAAAAAAAAAAATCTAATAAATTACAAGAGAACAGGTTTAATATCACACTGACAGATATTAGTTCTTAGCTTAATCAAAATCCTCACTTAAATTAAAAAACAAGATTTTATGTCATTATGCATCAAATTTGATGATTTAAGGATACTAAGATATTTATTTTGATAAAACAAGTACTATGGGTTTTTTAGCAGTGCATGCAACATTTAATTTGATGCATTTTATGCTCTGATTCAAGACTTTTTAGGCCTTAAGCTATGGAAGATTGAATTAAGACCAGCAGAAATCCATGAATTGTAATTTTATATTAAATGATGCGCAGTCTTTTAACCCTCATCTCGGTCCAATTCATTTTCAATCTAAAATTGTTCTCAGATATTGAGATATTTCACTCAGAAACACACAGAAGCAAAATACCGTAGGTTGCAAAAGTGATGTTACATGTTTTTTTCTGTTCAGTTGTGAGGAGCAGATTAACCGTAAACCACAATATTATCATTCAAAAACCCAATTACAAACCAAATGGCCTAAATCAGTTAGGCTAAGTATTTACACCATGAATTAAACCGTTGCATGCAACAAAATACCCTTCATCTAATTTATTCACAGCAGTTGCAACAAATCATTCTGAGCATATTCCCCATATTTTTCTGCGAAACAACCATCTGTGCAAGACGCCTCATTATCAGTCAAGAAATCTGTCTGAAACACGGCTGCAAGATAATACGATTCTTCTTGGCATAATTGTAACCGTAATGAGACGCTGTTGTCCTAACGACTGTCTCAGGAATAGCGCTGTTATTAATAACAATGATGCCGTGCTGCAGAGCTATTAATCAATCACTGCTTCAGTGCACAGATATTACTCAGTCTGTGCCGTAACGTCTGAGAGATGCTTCCCTTCAGCTAATTGTGCTGGAACCTATTCTGAAGTTTGATATTTGCATCACATCACACAAAAACAGGAGATAACGTGACAGGAGCATCAGTCAGCTGCTAATGGAGTCAATGTTTCCCGTCAGTGAATCACCTGAAGCAGATAGATTTAGTACTGCTGCATTTCTAGTGTAGTAGAAATAAAGTAGTATAACACACAGGATTCAAAATCAGCATGCAGCAAGCACAAAACAAATCTAACTGGCTTTGGCTTGTAGAGGACATAAAAGAGAGTTAGCTCACAAATTGCCCGGACAAATGCTATATTATATGGTTTAAATCTGTAAGAAAAACAATCTGACCGTGTCACTGATGTAAGAGGCACATGTTGTTTAAAATCAAATAAGCCTACAAAAATGTATAAAAGATAATACAGGCTATCTCTGACAGATACAAGATTTCTGTTCTTTTGTCGATAATGTGTCCTGAACGTAAAATAAACCCCCAGATACCAGAAAAGCTTTGAGGAGGACAGTTACACACAGCAGAGCTCAAGCCACACCCACTTACCATATATGGGCAAAGTGGTTATCCAGGGTCATTTTTAGGCCTAGACTCTGAAACATGCTACAAAACATCACTGATATTTGTACTGAGGCCCATTTAGTTTTAACTGGTTACCTCACTAAATGACATTCTTTCACCACTTGTCTAGTCTTACAGAGAACTAACCACAGGTCCTACAGCATCAGAGCATTAGTAAACAGAAGCTGTTCTTCTGACCGTGGCACTGATTTAAGAGACATGTGCTGTTCAAATCAATTAAGTTTACAAAAATGTACTGTCAGAATCTTATCCAGAATGCCTAAAGTTATTACACGAGAAACATTTTCAAAAATGATTGTGCAAAAAAAAAAAAGAAAAAGCAACAGCATAAAACTAAACGTACCAAAACACAAAATTACATAAAATAACTTCACATAAAAAAAAAAAAAAAAATGTAATGTTGAGCATAACATGCTTGGTGACAGCACTTAGAATATATATATATAATTTGTTTATTTAAATGTAGCTTAAAATTGATTGTAACCACTTACCTGAAATTTAGTAAATTCAATGAATAATTTTTTTTAAGTGAGTGTTAAATACCTAAACTACAAGATAGATGCAGGAATCATGCAAAATACATTTTTTAGCTGGCAAGAAATACTTAATTCTGAGCCCTGACAGTAATAAAGGTTAAATGCGACAAACCCATGTGCTCAAATGCTCATCGTCAGCTGTGACGAGTGTTTTAGAAGTATATTTTAGAGATGTGAAGCACATGATTACTACTTTTAGCACAAGGCTAATAAATGGTTTACAGTGTTAGAGTGTGAATAAACATCTCACACAGAAGCAGACTGACATACGGCGAGCGTGTGACGAATGTATCACAATCCATCAGCTCATAATTTACATTATAACACTCCCATTTTCACCTACGACCAGCGTGAAAGACTGAACAGAAAGATGTGAGCTTCATTTATTCATACAACATTCATCATGCACCACCCTATACTTGAGTATTTAGCTCTCTGATCTATAGTGGCAGACAGGGACGGATTATTGGGGCCGCTGCCCAGGAGCCCTAGGTGTGCAGGGGGCCCGCGGACGCTCTGTCAGGGGCCCACAGTGCGTTCATGTGCACGTTGTCTGAAGGTTTCGCTGCGGGGGCGACGCAAACGTTTTGCGAACTTTGTGCTGTCCAAGGGGCCGACGCTTCAGGTGATATTAACGTCTTGTGTCTCACTAAATAAGGACATAAATACAGTAGGCTACATGAATAACATCTCCAGAACTGCTCCGAGGGTTACTTCAAGAGCATTTGAGCGTTTCGTTTGAGTAAATCTATCGTCATATCATGTACACACAGGACTGTAAAGGTATTCATGGCAAGCCGTCAAAATAAAAGTCGGATTTAGACACGGCAGCAGAAATATATTACTATTGTTCAGTGGAATGTGCGTAATAAACTACTACACAAATTATTAAAACAGGATTTCTTCAGTGTTTTATAAAATCCACTTTATTTTCCAACAGTAAAATTAAATCTTCATTAATTAAAAGACAAATGTTTTATGCCTTACAAAAAATTTAAATACACAATTTTCAGAGGGGGAAAAATGATAAGGTTATTGTAAGGTTATAGTGTAACGGTAGCATAAACTGAAAACTATTTGAACTTTATTAAAACTCATTCATTGTGTTGGATATATTTGTTTCCGTGCAGTGGCTCAGGAGACGAGGTTTTGAGTCTGTATACATGACAACAAGCTAAAAAAAAAAGACTTATTTCATAAAATTGGTATCGAAAAACGTATAATTTCAGGAACCGTTATCAGTATTTTTTTTTTTAAACGATACCCAGCCGTACTGCTAACCTGATGAGATACCAACTTTCAGAGCTTAAACCAAAACTCTAAACACACACACACACACACACACACTCTGTCACCTGAGTCAGTCCTGCGCTGACGGATGTTTCCCAAGGTGTCTCTCTCAAATAAATAAACACACAACGTCTGTAGCGCTAACTCATACAGACAGCAGAGCCTCAGGGAGCAGACGAGACTTCAGCTGTCATTTCTCACCACTCTCTCTCTCTCTTCCTAACAGCGTGATGGAGATGAGCTGAGATTATGTGTAGAAATGAGCAGGGAATGTTTCCTCGCTGCTCTGGCCAAAAAAAAACTATTTTCAGAATAACAGCTCATAAATTCTGCTTGTTTATTAACATCACTCTAGCAAAAACAAGGCTATTTGCATCCATTTCCTGCAATATTTCATATACTGAATTGAGTTTAACATCTTTAATGAAAATGAGGTGATCTTCATAGTTTAGATCTTTTAGTTTAACCCTAATCAAAACTAAATGTAATTCTATGGATTAAAGTTAGAGATGTACTGACATTGAAATTCTGGCTGCAAATAACTATCGGATAATATGAACAATAAACAGCTGCTAATAAATATTTTACCTTTTAAAAAAACATTAAAAACTCCAATGAATAGTTTTACGCTACATCAGCATTATGGGCATTTTGAAAGATGGACAAATCTATTCTAATAAAAAAGTAACATTTTAAGTACTGTATGAAGCATCAGCATTATTGACATAACAGGTTTTTCTGCTACTTTCATTAAATATAAACAAATTCAATCAATTTAATGAAGTAAAATATGTGGGTCAATGTTTCAAACCTATATTTTGTGAATCTCTGATTGAAGACTAATATTGAATATGAACATCAAAGCAACACAACGGGATAGATAGAGATAGAGATGAGGCATGTTTGTAAAGATAGATGGCATTGCAGCAGAATAGCACAGACCGGGTCTAGTTGTCACAACCTAGCTATATCTCTGCACAGGTTCTCTGTTTTTTGTTGTTCGACATACATACATATTAGGAAATAAATAAACAAAAACAAATAAAATCGTTTTGTAAATCAACATGAGAAACTTTTTTATTGTTTTCCTATTTATAACTGTTGTATTAGTTTGACATTGTTCCGGCAGCCTAATAAATTCGCATGTTTTGGGATTTGTTCCACTCATAAAAATAAAACTATTCTCAAATCAGTTCCAAAATTATTTTGGCTGTGACAACATGCCCCGCTTTAAGGGGCAACGAACAGAATATGTAACGTTATTCCTGTCAGTAACGGTAGACACGTTCAATACTTTATGGATATTTGTCGATGATAAAAAAAAAACGTAATGTTGTAATGTTGTAGTTAAGTCAGATTGTTCGCTAGTTGTGTTTAAACGGATAACTCACGTCTCTGAAGCGGTTCCAGTGTGTGACGGTGCGGCGGTGGACCGTTGAGAGCCACTGCTGCTCGTCTTCCAGGAAATTCCCGCCACCTATCTCCCGCGCTTCCCTCGCGCTCAGGGTCACGAGCAGCAGCTGGAGAACGGATAAACCTCTCATCATGAGCCGCTTCTCACGAATAAACACACCGGAGAACCGAGGCGACGGTCTGATGTCTGCTCAGGTGACGCGCAACGAGCGGACTGAAGAGAGAGAGAGAGAGAGCTGCGTCAACAGCATCTGCGCGCTCCCGACGCTGACCTCACGTAATTCAATCAATTACAGCTGATCGTGATTAATTCTGACATCCCAACCTGCAAACACTCATTTCAGGGAGACGAGATACACGCTACATTTAACATAATAGCCTAATCTCAATGTATTCTTTGCCATTATTAACAAGATAATCATTAATCAAGTCCAAAGTAAAAATAAAATACAGTAAAAACGAATATAAATCAAACATCCAGCATCATTTATATTATTATTATTATGATTATTATTATTCTGCAGTTCAAATGTCTGATTTCACAGCATATTTATAAAGAAGCCCATTTCCATCACAGAAATGAAAAAGAAAATACTGTACATTTATGTCACAATCATCTTTAAATCTCACAATTTTACTTTTTTCTCATATTTCTAAAACATAAGTCAGCACTGCAGTATATATGAAGACTTGCAAGATACATAAACTTAGAATAATAAGCTCAGAATTGATTTTTTTTTTATTGATGATTTATAAAGTCAGAATTTAGTTATTTAAAAATAATATGAAGCTAAACTCAGAATTATGAAAAATGAATTCAGAATTACGATTTAATTCAGAATTGTGATATATGAATTCAGAGTTGTAAGATATGAATTCAGAATTGCAAAATATGAATTCAATGTTGTGATATATGAATTCAGAATTGCAAGATATGAATTCAGAATTACAATATGTGAATTAAGAATTAATAGATATCAACTAAGAATTGTGATATATGAATTCAATGTTGTGAGATATGAATTCAGAATTATGATTTTTTTTTTTTACTCAGAATTGTAAGATATGAATTCATAATTGTGGGATATGAATTCAGAATTGTGATATATGAATTTATAATTGTGATACATGAATTCAATGTTGCGATATATGATTTCAGAGTTGTGAGATATGAATTCAGAATTACGATTTATTAACTCAGAATTGTAAGATATGAATTCATAATTGTGAGATATGAATTCAGAATTACGATTTATTAACTCAGAATTGTAAGATATGAATTCATAATTGTGGGATATGAATTCAGAATTGTGATATATGAATTCAGAATTACAATATGTGAATTAGGAATTAAGAGATATCAACTAAGAATTGTGATATATGAATTCAGAGTTGCAAGATATGAATTCAGAATTGTGAGATATGAATTCAGAATTGTGATAAATGAATTCAATGTTGCGAGATATTAATTCAGAG
>JAUCMS010000061.1:1022199-1038591 GCA_032357445.1 Enteromius radiatus
CACAATATAAAGTTCCTATAGTGAGACGTAAAGTCAAAATCATAAACATAAAGTCAGAATCAAGAGACGTAAAGTCTAAATCACAAGACATAAAGTTAGAATTGTAAAACGTAAAGTGAGACGTAAAGTCAATAACAAGATGTAAAGTCAGAATTGTTGAAGGTAAAGTCTGAATCACAAGACAAAGTCAGAATATGAGACAAAACCTTGAATTGTGAGACATAAAGTCAAAAACAAGATTTGTGAGACATAAAGTTCCTATTGCAAGATGTAAAGTCAAAATCAAGTCTGAATCACAAGACGTAAAGTTGGAATTGCACAACGTAAAGTGAGATGTAAAGTCAAAAACAAGATGTCAAGTCAGAATCAAGAGACGTAAAGTCAGAACATGAGACAAAAAGTCGGAATTACACAATATAAAGTTCCTATAGTGAGACGTAAAGTCAAAATCATAAACATAAAGTCAGAATCAAGAGACGTAAAGTCTTCATCACAAGACGTAAAGTTAGAATTGTAAAACGTAAAGTGAGATGTAAAGTCAATAACAAGATGTAAAGTCAGAATATGAGACAAAAGGTCAGAATTACACAATATAAAATTTGTACTGAGATGTAAAGTCAGAATTGTGAGATGTTGTAAATAAGAAATAAAAGTAAATCAATCATGCGTGTATCTACATGGCTAATGTAATGCTCAGAAAAGTCATCAGCTGTGATAATACATGCCTTCCTCAGGACTGAGGTGTTTTTTCATTCACTAAGCGTCTTTAAGGCACATTTGGCCGAGGTCAGATCTTCAGTTGTCCTCAAGCCCAGATCTGCTGAGGTGTGAAAAAAAACAGCAGGCCTTTCTAAAAGCACCACATAAACATGTGCCATAGTCTGGTTTAACGCAGAAAAACTCTTCGGACAGGCATTCTGAGGCCCATTAATGTTTGTGTATTCATGCGGCTGAACTGATTCAAATGCATTATATGCAAAGGATTTGAGGAAAAACACACCCTTGGCTAGCAAACAGAGGACAGGAATGCGCCTGTCCGTGTGGGACGGTCTCTTCTGACCAGCAACAGCCCTTCGTTCTAAACTAGGAAACTTTTAACCCTTCCCTAGCTTCCCCCGATCACAGGGCGTCACGCTTTACAGCCCGATTCCAGACACTTTAGCTTAAAGACAAAGTCTCAATCAAATTACATCTGACTTTATCGTGAACTCATCCCAGTGAAGACTAGTTTTTGTTGGAGGTTTCTAATGTACCGAAGTGTGTTCGTTTCAGCAACAAATCCACTTTTAGCACTTTAGATGGGTTAATGTGTCCTTAAGACTTTTTAATGATTATTTAGGATGAAAAAATACTAAGGGCAGTGTATAATTATGTCTTTTACACTATAGAAAAGCATTACTCTTATATTTAACCTATAAAACTCGGGTATATGTTAATTCTGAGACTGAATTATTTCAGTCTTGAATAAAAACTGTTGTTTTAGATGTTTCCTTTTTCAGTTTTTACCAGTTTAACTAGTCACCGTTTAGTACAAACGTGAAAACTCCCCAAAAGTTCAGCCCCTGAACGCAAGCCTTTGGTGCTTTTAGTTTGGTTTGGTCAAACTTTATAGACTAAAATCTAAGGAAAAGTCAACATTTTAGGTCTTATGAACTTTAAAAAGTGTTACAACTGCCATTTGTAACTATATTAGTCTTTATTTACATAAAACCTTTTTTTTTTGTATGCAAATCTATTTAGGTCTTTGATTAAAACCAGTTGTTTCAGAGGTTTCGGGTTACAATTTCGTTTTTTATTGTAACTTGTAAGCATTTTTCTATTATCAAAAGTACAAATGTGAACATTCAGACCCCTTTAAAGCAAACCTTTGGTGTTTTTACTTTGGTACTTTGATGAATTTTTGACATTTTATGTCTTATAAACTATAAAAAGTGTTGTAACAAACTGCAATTGTTAACTATTTCTAATTCATTGCACCCATAAAACTTAGTTTTGTTGGTACAAGTGTATTTAGGTCTGATGTCTAACTAGTCACATAGTCACATGCTAACAATAGCAAAAGTTGTGTACCATGCATTTCCAAAAGTATTTAACCTATATGAAACTGGATAAAGAAGCATTTGGCCTGATGTATCTCTCTCGGTGTGTTTATTTAGTTGAAATCATCAGTCATTGTGTGGCTCTTCCTGCACGTACTCAATGAAAACGCATCTACGGAGTCAGTATTTCACAATTCCGTTTCGACTCGAAATGCAAATCACTAAATCGCCCAATCAAACCACAAACAAATGCGCAGACGTGAGACTCGCCACTGCATGTCCTGAGCTGAAGACAAAAGGTGATGTTGAGAAGCGCACCTCCTCCACCGCAGACAATAGCGACGCTCTCATTGATCAGCGCTACTGCGTGTTACCAGGCGAACTTGGGACGCGAAAGACGTGACATACACGCCGATTGGCTGGAAAGTCTCGGGGGCGTGGCCGGCGCCCGTGGGTATATAAGCAGGCGCAGAAAGGGTTGCGTCAGTGTTTGCAGAGCCCACTGCGGATACGAACAGCCGCTGCACTTATTCCGCTTCTCACACGGCTTTGTTGGTCGCCGGTCTTTGTTACGGACTATTACATCTGCGGGAAACTACCGACAATTCATCACGCGTGAAGATCTACAGTACTGAATATCGGTAAGCGGCTTATTTGATGATTTCTCGGTGTTTAACAAGCGCTGTTTTTATTGTCTTCATTGTTGTTCATTCAAACCTTGGAGTACAATGCAAGACAAAAGTATGCTGCATTTCTGATCATCGCTGTTTATATTCAATTACATCAGCACTGCAAAATCAGTCAAATAACTCTCTGATGCAAGTGTTTTCTTTAGTTAAAACGACAATACAACTTTGTTCTTTGTTGCCTGACTTGTTTACTCTGCAGTGCTGATTTCCTTGCTTAGTGTTGTCTTGTTTTCCAGTACAATTAACCAAGCGGTTTTTTTTTTGATGACAAGCAAAATTACTTCACATAATGTTTAGTGAGTTTATAGTAATTGTACAGTATAGGAATTTTTCTCACCCTGCATGAAGTAATTTCCCAATACAAAAGCATGCATGACTATCTGTATTCATTTTGCTTGTGAATGCATCTTGATTAAATTTTTCCTGAAAAAAAAAGCTAAATATGCAACTTCTATTTTTATGTTTTGCAATGCACCAGCTGCTTTTGTGTCTCGTGCACGAATAATAGAACCAAATCTTCTCTCTTACAGTCATTCCGAGACGCAACAATGCAGGAGCAGCTGATTTCCAGCCTTTCATCTGAAGACTCGAGTCTCCCATCCACACCAACATCTGACGTTCCATCCAAACGCTTGTCCTGGAGCAAACTGATGCAGAAACTGCACAGCAGCCAAAGCCTGGACTCCGATTCAGACAATCACAGCAGCACAGACGATGCATCAGATGCAGGTAAATGCGCACTACTCGCTTGCATATATTGCATGCTTTGGTTTCAAGTTCTCCAGTCTAATGCATGCGTGCGTGCATTTGTCTCCCGCAGGTTCCATATCCCTTGCCGACCTGTCCGAATCCGACTTGTTTTTTGACCCGGCCGAAGAGGCGTTGTGCAAAGAAGTGGTGCAGCTCATCGCACTTAACCTGACCGACGCCAAAGACGGCGTCCTGCACTGTTCCAAGCTGCTGATTCCCGAGAAACTCCTGGAGCACATCGGTCAGGAGCTGGTGCATCTGTCGGTCAGCGAGCCCTGTGGCCTCCGCGGGGCTCTCGTTGACCTCTGCGTGGAGCAGGATGGCAGCTGTGAAGCTGTGGGACAGATCGCGGTCGACCCATATCTAGTGCCCACCTTCCAGCTGACGCTCGTGCTGAGGCTCGACTCCCAGGGCTTCTGGCCAAAAATCCAGGGGCTTTTCGCTGGCAGATCGCCTGCGTCTCCGGTGGTTAGACGTGCACTTAAACTGAGCACTGGATTTAGAGTTATCAAAAGAAAACTGTACAGCTCTGAAGAGCTTTTGATCGAAGAATGCTGAGACCGACGTGTCACAGACTTTTATTAGGTTTTAAAACGAAGCCGTGAGGTCTCCCGAGAGAGGCTTGATTGTTGTACGACTGTTTAAAGCGGCGAATGACCAGCTCGCAGGGCATTTGTAATGCAATGTAGGGTATATGAAAAAAGACTTTGTAAGACAGTTTTATGTTGCACTTTTGCTGACGTTCTAGTGAAGCAGGAGTTTTCAGGCTGCTGTTGAAATGTTTACCTCAGGTTCATGGAAACCAAATGTGGCAGCTATTTTCCATGTAACAAACTTGACGTTTTTTTTTGTTTTTTTTGTTTATTCAAGTGCCAGATTGTTTAAAGATGTATGTGGATGCAGTTATTGTTCACTTAGATCAAATGGAGGAGGTGCTTTTTTAATTTTTTTTTTTTTTTTTTAAACAATCATGCATATTCCATGCATCTTATTTATTTGATATTCAAATGAAATGGTTCTGTTTTTTTGTACATGAACGAAATGCAGAAAATAAATTATCTTTTTAAAGAAACAATCAGTGTGTGGGGTGTTTTTGATGCATTAGGACAATGACTGCAGTTGTATTCACTGCATTCAACAGATTTTTCTAAAGTGATTTGAATTGCATTAATGGTGAAACATGCATTACCATATTTGTGCATTCTCTGGGAATCAGGAAGAGCAATTTTGACACTATTACAGTATTTTAATAGCAGCCATATTTTTATAATTCTCTCCCTATAAACATGCTTCAATGACTTAATTTTAAGTGCTATACAATTTAAAAAAACAACTGCATATTGCATTAAAGTTAATGCATTAATTATGCTTCGTAATGCACCTGTATGATCTCAAAGGTAACCAGTTATTCTACAACATCTGTTCCATTATTACACTTTCAGACTGTGTCAAATTCAATAAATCTATGAATACCACCAATGGATGTGAATGGGTGCCGTCAGAAGAAGCATGTCACAATAATCCACAGCACTCCAGTCCATCAGTTAACATCTAGAGAAGACAAAAACCGAAACGAATCCAGCATTAAGATGTTTTGATCTGTGCAGATACAGACCAAAACACTTCCACTGGAGGAAGTGTAATTATGGATTATATTTTTGGTTAAAAAGATCTACGTGCTGGCTTAGTTTGATCTTGTGTCTTCTCCAGATGTTAACTGATGGACCGGAGCGCTGTGGATTATTCTGATGTGTTTTTCAGACTCTCATTCTGACGGCACCCATTCACTTCAGTGATGAAGAAACACTCATCCTGATCTTGGATGGCCAGAGGCTGTTATAATAGATCATTTTTTGACAGTTCAGTTTTAAGTGGACTATTCCTTTAAGTGAAGAGCATGTCTTTCTCTCAGCTGTTGTGATGAACATTCCACTCACCGCTTTCCTTTTTTTTTCAGACGGGTGACTATGAACGTGCAGAAAGCCATGATTCAGCTCAGCTGCGTGTCAAACACACACACACACACACTCGCTGACAGTGGCACATACAATCTTTATTTGTATTCAGAGTGAAATAATTGCAGCGTAGTCTCTGTCAGCGATGAAATAGTTCCACTAAAGTCATGTAGAAAATAAAACTTCATCTGAAATAAATATTCCTATTCAATCCTTCAATAAATATGACCTGTGTACAGCAGCCGTAGTTACTCCTAACACGCAGGACAGTTAAAGTCAGACACAGACGCAATCATTTAATCAGTAGGATCCCTGCATAGATAAATCTCAAACATACCAATATAAATCATTAAAAAGACATGATCTGGATCTAAACAAACTCAAATAAATATATGCAGATAGTGTGGTCGGATCTCCGGTCGGCTTCCTAATGCAGAACCAGGATGTTGATTAGCCAGGGCTGAAAATGAGGCTGAATTTAGAGAAACGACAACTTTAATCCAGGCCAGAACATTCAGACAGCAAGGAAACGTCCTTCATCCACAGGAGTCCAAAACACCAGCTCCCATTTCACACACACACACACGATCCTTAGTAGGCATGTACGTACACACACACACACACACACATTTGCTCACGTACATGTTTTTTAGTAGGCATGTACACACACACACACACACATTTGCTCACGTACATGTGTTTTAACATGCATGTACACACACACACACACACACAGTTTCAGCCCTCAGTAAGTATTTCTGGTCAAGTTCAGGAGTTGCTGCAATGCTCAGCCCTGTTTTTCGAACAAATGTATTTACAATCCATATGGCGTTCTTCCATATTCCAGACTGGAGAGATTGTTTTTTTTTGGAACCTGTGCAGAAAATACATATTAATGCATGATTAATATTAATAAAAACAAAACAAAAACAAATAACCTACTGTTTAAATAATTATTTGTGATGAAAATGCACAGAACACCAAGCATACTTTTGCTCGGAGCTGAAGCGTGTCACAAACACACTTCTCCAGCAGTGGTCTGAGAAGAATTCTTCCCATTCATTCCCTCCACAGCGAACTCAACCAAACCAAACCAACCAACCAACCAGTGTGTGTATATGTAAACAGATAGATATAGATATAGATGTATATTAAATATCTCTATCTATCTATATATATACACACACACACACACACACACACATGTGTATATGTGTACATTATATAAACATTATACCATATTTTTACACATTATATATATAATTATTTAATTTTTTACATATTTTTACAATTCAGTTTTTTTTTACTTTGTCATTATGAGGTATGGAGTGTAGATTAATGAGGGACAAAAACAAACAATTGCATGAGGCTGCAAAAGTGAAGTGTTTGTGTGTGTGTATATCTATCTGTATATATACACGCACACACACCCCTACCTTTCATCAAAGTTGTCCTAAACACCCATTCTTGTGATAGGACAACTTTGATAAACTTTTATGATCTACTTCGAATGTTGACTATATATACACACACACACACACACTTTTATTTTTCTCCCCCAAAATTTTTCTCTTTTCTTTTTTTAGTTTATTACTAAACCTTAATACATTTGTATGGTTTTTACAGTTATTGATATATATTTTTTCCACTACTGCAAAGAAAATACGAGTTTTCACACGCACAGTTTGACACTGGCTGAGAAAGAAACACAGCGGTGGTGGTGTTGTTGTGTCAGGCAGCTCAAATAAACCAAACATGAGTTTAATAATGACCTAAAAGCTCTTTTTATCCTACAGGACGACGTCAAACTAGCAGCCTGACTCTAAACACCCCTGAGACCCCACGCTCCATCTCTTCATGTTAGTGTTCTAGGGTTGATTCGATTGTGTGTGAGTGACCTCAGAGGTCAGAGGCTCACCAGGTAGTGCAGTGATGCTTCATCTATCCGTGTAAAGACGCCTGAACCTCAGACAGCCGAGAGCAGCTCGGGGTTCCCATCCTCTGAGCCCGCTGGTACAGATCACTGTCCCCGAAATACCGCGCGCGGTACAGCAGACCCTCCTCTGAGAGAGAGAGAGAGAGAAACACACACACACACATATATTAGATCCGTGCCATGTTAATCAAATAATAAAAGATTAAAAGGACTCACTCACTGCTTGACTGAACTGCTTTTTGTAGTTTTAATAATCACTTTATTTTGAATAAACACACTTTTTTCCATTTTACTATTTGTTTACTACTTTTTTTAATGTAAAATGAAAAAAGTAGGTAATGCACTTGTTTTTTTCCCTTATATTTGCTTACTTTTTGCATTTATTATTTATAACAACAAAGACGAAATAAAAACAGCTATATTGTGATTCTTATTATGTAATATTGCTGATGATTTTGCTTTGAAACCTTTGAATCTGTTTTACTACAAGTTTGCTGACTGCTTCGACTTTAAACAGATCATTTTATTTTTATTCTATATTTATTTTATATTTGCTCATTGTGACTGATTTTGCACCGGTCACTTAAAGGCATAATTCAGCAAACCAACACAGAATTGAAACACAGTAAATCATAAGCTGACTCAGATATTGTTTGTTCAGGCTGGGAATAAACATGAGCGCATCATCACTTCCCTCGAACATCTCCAGAAGTCGAGCTGATTCACTGAACGCGAGACGAATGACGTTAAAGGAAGTGAGAACGTGGAGCCAGTTCTGACCGGCTCTCAGGGAACGAATCAGCTTGAGTTGAGAATCGCAGAAGAGTTCAGACATGTGAGTCATGAAGAGAGACTCGCCTGATTCAGTCTGGAATCATCCGGTTATACCCGCTCAGTTATGATTACATAATTACTACAAGCTCTTAAAGGAGCAGTCCACCCAAAAAACAGCGTCACCCTTTACTCACGCTCACACTCCAAACCTGTAGGATTCACTGAATCAGTTTGAGTCTGGGGTCAACAAGATTTTACTTTTTCCCTTTTTTTTCACTTTATTAATTTATTATTAGAACAGAAATTAAATTCTGTTCTTTTAAACAGCTTTTCTGTTTCTTTACATCTATTTCTATTCATAAAAATTACATTTAATCACAGTTTACACAAAACTATCGAGCAGCACGGCTGTATTTAACACTGATGATGATCAGAAATGTGTGTTGAGCAGTAAATCAGTATATGATTCTGATTTCTGAAGATCATGTGACACTGAAGACTGGAGGAATGATGCTGAAAATACAGAAATACATCACACTTTAACAGATATTCACACAGAAAACAGCTGAATAAAAAATAAAACACGTTATTGCGACATTTCATCTGACAAATCGGACTTTTTTCCCCCCTCAGTCTGAACTGCGAGATATAAAGTCAGAATTTTAAATCGCAGTAATTTGTTTTAATTCAGTGGCAGAAACGTGCTTCCATAGAAAACAGAAAATTATAATAATATTTCAGTTTTTTTTTTACTATTTTGCATTAAATAAATGCAGCTTTGGTGAGCAGAAGAGACGCTTTAAAAACATTTTTTAAAAATCTTACCATCCACAAATATTTATATGCAAGTGCCACCATGAGGTATGTGAAAAAACTAGCATGAACGAGGTGGATATATGAGACCTTGACAGTGTGTGTGTGTGTGTGTGTCGTACTCTGTTGTTTCTCTTTCCAGCAGTTGTTCCTGAGGTTGGAGATGTAGTCATCCTCTACGCTGCTCTCCACTCGTTTCAGACTCGGGCCGCTGTACTCCTGAGTGAAGCGCTCGTTCACGTAATACGTCACGCCCAGATTCTCCGTCACGCGCTTGTGTGTGTGACCTGCTGACCTTTTAGACACACAAGTGAAGAGAGATATTTTCAGAAGGACATGTTAAGAAAGAGAGAAAACAAGTACACGCTGAACTTGAGTACAGTATACACTTAATATATTAGTAGCATTAATATTAGTTTCTCTTAATATTTTGGATTCATTCTGTTTTTGGATTTTTGTGTAATTTTATGTTGTATTATTACTGTTTTAGTACAAAATGAAAAAAAAAATATTGCCTGGCAACTAGCTACATTTTTGTTTTACATGATATATTATATATAACGTTTTTACACACACACACACACACACACACATATATACATACACACACATATTTTTTAGTTAACTATATGTTTGGGTGTTGTACAAAGACAGCACTGAGGGTCAGAGGTCACAGGTTTCATGCACATGGATCGTGAAGATGCAGCTGAGCGACTGTCCACTCAAGACTTCTAGATGATTCCTCTAAAGATTAGTCAGGGTCAAAGGTTGAGTTCACACCGAGTTTACAATCCTCCAATCTCTTTCGACCAATCAGATGAGATCTCATGTGACTGACAGAATGCATCTGCTGTACAGCTACAATGTTTCATTCAAATAAGAACGCTACATAAATCAAAGTTCAAATGTTACATTTAGCACTGAAAGCTATTCAATGACCACAAACTAGAAAAATAACTCAAGAGAGGGGCATTTTGATAAATATATGCGTTATAGAATAATATTATTAATGTAGAATAAAATACAGCCAGTTTTTATATTTTTATTTAAAACAAAAATGACATATAATTTAAAAAGGTGGTACACATGGCTGTATATACGTATACATACAACTCATTTCTTTAAATTAAGTAGTACATTTTATTAACTGATTATTTTTAAACAGGGTCCAGAACTCGACTGGTCCGAACCGGTGTAAGAGCCGTTATTGACCGGGCGGTTCATGGTGACCCGGGATGGACCAACGTCTCAGCAGCACCAGCGATCAATACAGCAGATTAATACAAAAACTGATGCGTGCTTCTTTTATGAAACAAATAATGATGCAAACCTTCACATTTTGTAGCAGAGCACTTGTACTTGGTTATAATCAGCTCACAAATATAATGAAGAAAAATTCTGACATCAAATGAAGGAGCCGTTCAGATTTCTAGGTCACTCGTCATGTAACGTAAGTGGCATTGATCATGTGACAAAAGGTCAGGTTTCCTTTAAGCAACAGATGTTCTTTGGAACAAATCAAAATCAAGAGTCGGGTGTCACTTATTTGTGGCCAAAAATTAATCGCACAACTTTTAGAAAATGTATATATATATATATATATATTTACACATATATACATTTTGTTTTTTTCAAATACTTTGCAAAATGTATTAAATTTTTTTTTTTATTTTATATATATATACATAATTTATTTTTTCAGGATTAAATATATATTATTATTATTATTATTATTTATTTTTTAGGATTATTTATATATATATATATATATACACACACAAACAATATGATGCCTTGTTCCTGTGTATATAATGAAGTTTCAATACCTCATGTACCTGCTGTAGAACTTTCTGTAGTCTATTGATTCTGATAACGAGAGCATTTGTGTGTTTAAGATATCTGAATGTACAAATGTGACTACTGGAAGTGCAACTGTGCTGTTTAAAGTGTGAAAGTAGATAAAAAAAGAGTGACAGAGAGAGAGATACTGATAGAGAGAGTGAGATAGAAGAAGAGCGAGACTCACGGTCTGAAGCTGAGGCTGTAGGGTGGGTTGGTCACCATCATCTGACTGAGAGCTGACACAATGACGAGGATGAGGATGGGCATCAGCTGCATGAGAAGAGCAAGACCGCCCTGAACACACAAACACACACAATCACATTAATCCTCCAGCACACTCTGATCATAAACCTCTCACTGCTGCCCTCTACTGATTCATTCAGAGAATACAGCTACAGCAAATAACCAGAGTGACTTTAGTCAAATAAAATTAGTTTCATTTACAGAATTGTATAAATGCTATATCTTATATAGCTTCATTAATTAAAAGTGTTTTATTTTGTATTTTATTTTAAATATATTTACATTTAGTAATTTAGCAGAAAAGTTATATATATATATATAAATGTTTTATAAAAAATCTATTAAATAAAAAAAATAATTTATGTATTTATTTTAGCATTTTATTTTATATATAAATTGTTATTATACATATTTTGGTAATGTGCAAATTGTGTTTCTTTATATTTATATATATATATACATATATACATGCATGTATATAATTTTAGAACTAACAATTATAATGTTAAAAACGTTAAATAAGTCATTTTAATATTGCAAGACAAGTATTATATTTAGAGTTGCATGTTGTAGTAATAATAATAATAATATTATTATTATTTGTGTACTAAAAAGTATTTCTTAATTTTTATGCAATTTGAAAATATAACAAAATAAAGTGGTCGCCCCGCTGGACTGCTAAAGTGACCTGCAATCATTCCTCCTTACACTAACATGCATCTTAACCTAAAATGTTTTTATATTTACTGTAAAACACAGTTTACAACTCTCCTAAAAGAACCGAGCCGGTGGATCTGAAGATGTTCCTCACCCCTCTGTGTTCTCCTCTCTCGGCATGATTCTGATTAAAGCGCATCCGTCCATTACTGTACATGTGAACATTACCTGGAGATAAAACACAGTCATGTCTTTATTCAGAGCCTCAGGGATTGTGTGTGTGTGTGTGTGTGTGACATCTGTGCAGTACGAGCTCTGACAGAGAAACTCTCCACAACAACTGACTTCTACCAGTCAATAACGCCTTATGAAAACCTTCAAGGTCATATTTCACCCCCCCCCCCCAAAAATGCAATAATATATTTGCTAAGACAAAATTAAAATAAATATTGTGTTTCACAGAAAAACTAAAACTTTGTAATCAAGTGTATTTCAGTAACGTCTAAAAGCTTGTTACCACCACAGAATAAAAAAAGTAGTGCTGTCTAGTGATTAATCACATCCAAAATAGGTTTTTGTTTACATAATGTGTGTGTACAGAATATATACACACACTACCGTTCAAAGAAAGATATGTAATGGTTTTTAAAGATGTTTCTTCTGCTCATCAAGGCTGCATTTATTAGATTAAAAATCCAGAAAAAACTGTAATATTGTGAAATATTATTTCAATTTAAAATAAGTGTTTTCTGTGTGAATATATGTTAAAATGTAATTTATTCCTGTGATAAAAACCATTAAATATCTTACTAACCCCACATTTTAACTGTAGTGTGTGTGTATAATATATATATATATATACACACACACACTTTATGTAAACAAAATGTTTAATTTTTTTAATTTTTAATTTAAACTGTTAGACAGCACTGAAAAAAGATAACTTTTTAGACTCTGCAATTATATATCTTATGATTCTCAAAAAAATAAATAAATTCAGAATTATTAAATATAAACAGAATTGCAAAGAATTTTATTACTTATTCCTTGTTGAAAACAAGCTTCTTTATATACAAGAAATCTTTATATGACATGGCACAATGCAAAAAAATACAATTAAAAAAATGCACAAAAATACATTAATGAAATAGCCTATTTACGGAAAATATTATTTCTTAATTTATATTTTGATTTTAGGGTGAACTTTCGAATGTAATAAACTCTTTTACTGCTAGGAAATGTTCTTAATTCAGCGTTCAGAGCTTGTTGATTACCCAGGATCCCTTTCAGCCTCACAAACACACGCTCACACTCACTAGAAGGGAAGCCTCCTCCGAAGAACATGTTGAAGAGATCCTCAGGTGAAATATCAGCCTCGAAGTGTGTGTCGTTGTTCTGGCTGGACCGGCCCGAGCCGCTGCGCTCCTCTCCGAACTGATCGTACTGCCGCCTCTTCTCCACATTCGACAGAACTGCATATGCGTTTCCTATCGCTGCAGCACACACACACACACACACACGCTCGTCATCACCCAGAAATCCCTGACTTCATGAACACATGCTGCTGCCAAAGCAAGAGTATGATGTCTTTACCTTTAAACGCCTCCGTGGCTCCTGGAGCGTGGTTCTTATCGGGGTGGAACTTTAATGCCAGTTTTCTGTAGGCTTTCTTAAGATCGTCTTCAGAAGCATCTTTCTGCACACCAAGAATCTCGTAGTAGTTCTTGCACTGCTTTATTCTGCCAAACCGATACAAAATAAAACTCTTAAAGCACTGTATTTGGATCAGTGGCTAACTAAGAGTATTCAGATAAAAATGCTTTTGAAGCTGAAATAAAATGATGTTATTAAATGAAAAACCTTAAGTACTAAAATAACTATAAGAAATAAGATATATTTAAAAAGCAAAAATAAGAAAGACAAAACCACAGTGTAAAATTACTAAATATTAAGTCAAATGTAAATAATATAATAGTATAGAAATCTGTGCTGTCAAAAAATTAAGTCTTTGTTTACATATTTATATTTATTATGTATATATTAATACACATGCATGTATATTTTTAATATATTCAATATTTATATGTGATACTATAAATAATTTATAGAAACATTTAAATGTAAATATTTATTGCATGTATCTGTGTTTTTATATATTTATACACACATAAATATACACAGTAACATATATACCAAAAACATATTTTGGATGTGATTAATGGTTTATTAATCGTTACTAATAAACCTAAAATAACACTTAATTGGATTTTATAAAATAAATAAGTCTATGATGAAGTACTAAATTACTAAAAACTAAACTAAACTAAAACTGAGGGAAACAAGGCTCAATTAAAACAAAAGCACATTACAAAATTACGAAACTAAAATAAAATCTGAAAATATAAAAATAAAACCTAATGAATACTATGGCAGTCCATGAATAATACTAAAATAAATTAAGGAATAATATATTTAAGCTGGAGTACTAAAATAACTAAAAACTAAAGTCGAGAAAAACAAACAAAACAAAGCAAAATATAAAATAAATAAATAATAAAATAAAAGCAAAATATGTAACACATTTATTAAAAATTGTTCTGACACAAAACTAAAAATAAATTACAAGTACATTACAAACTTACTAAATTATAAAACATATATATATATATGAAAACATAAATATAAAAGCCAATTCAAAATAAATAAATAAAAAAAAAACACATTTATTCATGTGTATTTATGTATTTTTTTTAATTATCATGTCAAAATTCCTGCTTTTGGTTCGAGACACTATGATTAGCTCTATTCATGGACTAAAAACGAAACACCTGTGGGAAAATAAGAGTACAAACGTAGGTTCTGACTCCTCTAAGAACTGTCTGGCAGAGGTCTAGAAGTTTAGCCATCAAACAGAAGCTGTGAAAACACTCCGCACCTTCTGACGGCCTCGGCCTGCTCAGGTGTGTAGGGTTTGGAGTCGACAGGTGCCGCCCCGTTACTGCTGACCCCTGGCTTTCGCTGACGAGCTTCTGTGGCCTCGGAGGCTCCAGCAGCACCGTTCTGAGACCAAGCCTCGCCGTTCTGCTCCAGAGACGCCAGCAGCTCTGATCAACAACAGAGACAGCAACACAGATCCCTCACTTCAGCAAACATGCAGCCTTTACAGGGTGCTGTAGAAATAAGCATCCTACTTAAAGAACAGTTCAGCCTCCAAAAAATACATTAGCTTAATGTTTTACTTAATGAGCAGCATTTTTTGGCAAACTACTCCAGCATCATAAGATTTTAAGATGCATGCGTCTCATAACCTAAACAACATTTTGGGACATCATAGCTTCAGCACGTGAACGGTATGCTGTCTAATGAGGCAGCTCAGTGGGATTTGAGACACGGCCAGATTAACATGACATCTCAATCTGACCTGTATATGAAATAGTTACATCAGCAGCAGCAGCAACAACTCAATAACGATAACACACATATTGCAACAAACACTAACAAACATCAGTGTTTATAACAGAACAGCAGGTTTGAACAGCGCGATAACTAAGTTACAGAGACTGCCGTTAGCAAAACGTTATCGCGCACGGATACAACACAAAACAGCTTGTTTTCTCCTGAACATAAGTTACACAATTTACTGAGCAACTAATACGACCCGGTGTCGCGGCTCCTGTGCGTGGAGTGCTGTAGGAGGCTAACCGAGGCGCTCAGGCCTGGATTAGGCGCGTTGAGTGCGCTCACCCTGGGCTCGGCGCGTCGGGAAAAGCCGCTGCGCTTTCTCCAGGAACCTGCGCGCTTTCTCCGGCTGCGCATTCTCCAGCGCTCCGATCGCGATCTCGATGCATCGCTCCGCTTCGTCCCTGTTCACCTCCATCTCTGAGCTACTTAGAAACGCCACAAGATTCAATAAACACAGGGAGAGCGCACCATTGAGCTGCGAATGCTGTCAGCTAATAATCACAAAAACCGTTTCCTCTCAGGCGCCGCGTCGGGTGTTTCCTGCAGGAGGCACTCGTTGGCCCAAAAAAACGTAGCTTAGCTATTCAAATCTTCCGAGGTGTGTGGTTTTGTTGCTGATATCCGTGTGGTAAATAGTATAATTATTTTAGTTTATTATTTAAATTAAGCCCTAGCTGACATACACGTTTAAATATACTCAACCATTCGCTATGAGAATTGAGTTAATCAGCACGGCTCTCATTGGTTCATCTCGATCAACGCTGAGAAATGTAACAGGTACAACGTGACTTTGCTGTCTGCGCGTTATGCAGCAGCGGTCTGGTTTATTTTTACACTGAAATAACGACAGAATAGCATACAAACAAACAGAATTTATTGTTTCTGCCATGTAAAGATATTGCATAAATTAATTCAGAACTTGACAAACCATAATAGTAATAAAATATGAAAGTTACTTTATTTATTTCAATTTTTAGAGTTTTTATTATTTAATTAATTTATTATTGACATTTATTTTTATGTTATTTTATTTTTCTCTAATATTGTTTATTTATGTTTGTCTTTTTGATGTTAAATAGGGCAGTTTTTATAGCTGGCCAATCAGAGACAGGGTCTGGGCCATTAATCCTTCCCATAATATACTGTCGACCCAGCACCAACATCCATTCCACCATATTTTTCTATTTCTATGGATAACAGTCTCACCAGGCGAGTATTGATGACGTGTCTAA
>JAUCMS010000061.1:1059453-1078448 GCA_032357445.1 Enteromius radiatus
AAACCATTTTCATGTCCATTATGTCTCCAGGTCGCTGAAAAACATGCATTAGTCCATTTATTTAAATGAGATGGGGTAAGATGTGTCACTGCATCAGTGATGAATAAATCGGGGTGTTTAGGGCAGTATTCTGATGCGATACCTTCCTCTGAAGCTCGTCTTTACTGAAGCCCAGCAGACGCAGAAACTTCACACGCGCTTCGTCTTCAAAATTCACCTGTTAAAACACCACAAAACGTATTTGGACAGTTACGTGTATCAGTTCTCAGCAAAAACGTGAAGTTTTGTGGCTTTTAGTATGAATAAGATGATCTATATTCTTTATTCCAGTATGTCAAACAGTTGCACTTGCAACACCACAGTCATGGATCGATTCCCAAGGACTGGTTGAACTTGGCCTTAATGAAAAGTCTGTAACATACTTTGGTTAAAATTTCTTAATGGTAGTGTAAAATACATACTTCTTTACTCAGCTCTGTTCATAGCAACCTGTTTCCTTGCGTGTCGCTTTAAATGCTAATGAGCTCTGCTGACTCCGCCCCTCTCTTATGAGGGTTGATGAGCAGACTGGTAACATTTCTTATTAGATTTTGTATTATATTGAATGAATCCAGGTTGTGTGGCATCTCAGTTTGGGTTGAACAGAGGAAATAAATGAAGAGTTGAATGTTTGTACCATGAGGAACCTCCAGATGTCCTGCTCGGCGTCGGACGGGGAGCTGCTGATCTTGCTGTGGCAGTAGCTGCTGAAGGAGCTGGACTGAAGAGCGGCCTGCAGCTCCTCCGATCTCTGGAGGAACTCCGTCTCTGTGGTCACCTGACTCACATGCACCTGTCTCGGGATCGGCTGCTGCTGCTGCTGCTGAGCCACGACAGGGCTCTCAAACGTCACCAGCTTCCCTCCGAACTGAAGGAGACAGAAGCAAGCACACACCGGAAGTACAACACATTAATAAAAGCATTTAAAGGGAAAAAAACAGCATATGCTGGTTAGGTGGCTTTTGAAGCTGGGATGCTGGACCATCTTAAACCAGAATAAACTAGAATACTCACAGCGAAAGATGCGCCTACGGGCCTCCGTACCCACTTGGGCGGCTTTTTTAGAGGAGGGATGATGGTGGTTTCCACTGTGGGCTGAGGAACCTGCAGGGGAGGAAGAGCTTGACCGGTTCCGAACGGGTCGTTAGTGTCGAACGAAGCCGAGATCTGAGGACAGAGAGAAACCATCAGGAGTCAGGGATGTGATCATCATTCCTCAAAGAAAAGCAGGTTTCTCACCTGGTCCACTGTGCCGTGCTGATGCTGCTGAAGACATCCTCCCATCACAGAGTACACACTGATCCGTCCGTCGAATGATGCGGCCGACAGGAGGGCGGGGTTACGAGGACACCACTGCACATCGAAACACCACTGATTGGCTGTCGGGAGCTCGTAAATCACCTGAAGCACCAGAGACCAGACATGATGGTCATTCAAAAATCCAAGAAGTTGTTTGAGAAAATTAAAAACATTAAAAAATATATATTATTATTCATTTGAATAATTATTAATATATATATATATATATATATATATTACAATTACTAAATGTATTATATTTTAGGTTTTCTTTAATTAGCATTTTTTCTCTATATTTTAATTATGTAATAATAACAATAATAACAAAACGCAGCTTTTATTATGCATTATTATCTGCTAAATTGTACTAAAAACAATGCATTTTATAATTATTACATTTCACGATTGTATTTATTCTATAATAAAAAAATTTGACTACAATAAAATCAATAAAACTTAATTTAACAATTCAATCAAATAAGTTAGTAAGTTTAGTGATATGAATCTTTTAAAAAATATATACAAAATATTAACCACACAAAAAATGACACAGTAAAGACTTTAAAATCCTAATAATAACCCTAATATTAATTATAATTATTAATTTATATATTATTACATATTACTTATACTAAAAATTTATAAAATGTATTAGTTTTATAATATGTAATTTAGCAAACATATCTATTTAATTTCTATATATTTAAAAATAATAATAATAATAATTGGACTAAAATCATTTTTAAACTGAAAAATTGTTCTTATTTTAAGGTTCTTATTTTGTTTGTTGATACTGTGAAAAGTAAACTTCAAAATATGAATCGTGACACGATAGTGAGCTGTAACAGTAGAACAAGATGCTAGCAACATCAAAGTCACGGGTTTGTTTTTCAGGGAATACATGCACTGATCATATGCAAACTATGAATGCTGCACAAGTTGCTTATGAATAGAAAAGAAGTGTATGACATATGCAGAAAAGTAAAACATTCTGATGCACCTCGCCGGTGTTTGGGTTCCAGCACAGGATCCGGCTGTCTTTGCCGCTGCTCAGCAGGAGCTCTGGATCGGCTTGACTCCACGAGATGGACAGAATCCCTCTGGAACATTTAGAAGAGTGTGTTTGTGGAGACGTGCAGTGAACGGCATCAGCTGAATCTGGCAAGGCTTGTGTGAATCTCTACCTGGTGTGGCTCTCCAGGACTTTGAGAGGAGAGGTGGCGAACCGGAGGTCCCACATCTGTATGACCGGAAGCCTGTCGTCCTCTGACGCCAGAACCAGCTGCGTGGCCACGTCTGGATGCCACAACATCCCCGAGCAGTGCATCTGACACACATCACACAGGTTACATGTCTCTTACACATGCCTTAGGTCATCTGCTCGATTAAAGCGCTCATGGGTTCTTACCCTGTTGCTGTGGTCGCTGATTTTGATGATGGGCTCGTTCTTCCTCAGATCCCAGACCACGGCTTTCCCGCTGGGGTTTGCAGACGCCAGTATGTGCTGCACCTGACTGTTCCACGCCACCACGCTCACGTCCTCTGCTGGCTAACACACACACACACACACACACAGACTGAGATTTTTTACTAGATTTACTAGATTAAATAATAGTTTTTTTAGGTAGTAACCCATCTTTTAACAGTCAGCTGAACTTTAGAAAGAGAGTTTAAAGAAGAGGTTAATCAAAACCTAAACAATACAATAATGGAAAAGAAAATTATATAAATTTTATATTAAAAAAAAAATTATAGTGTCACCTCACATATGGCTATATACCCTTTTAATCATTCATTATATTAAAATATATTAAAATTAAAATTTAGTGACCTCATATAACCTACGTATAAACATTTTAACAAATATCACTATATTAAAATACATGTATTTTCATATTTAATAACCTCCTATATTTATATAACCATTTAGAGACCCAATATAATAGTAAAGTATATTAATTTTAAAATTTATATGATATACACATATCTATACATTTTTAGACACTCATTAAAGTACATATTTTAATATTTTATTACATCCAATCCAAAAATAAGGAAAAAATGATATATATATATATATATATATATAGCTATTTTAATATTTAGTGAACTCATGTATCTATATCAATTTAGAACCAATTACCAAGTTTGATATGTAATGACTTCATATATCTATATACTATTTATTAAAAACACTTTTATAATATTAAAAATAAAACGGTGAATATATATATATATACACACACACACAATAATATATGTGTGTGTATGCAATATATTATAATATTTAATGACCTCCTATATGTATGCACTTTTAGACACTTAGTATAATATTAAATCATATATATTTAATATGTAATGACTTCATATCATTCTATACCCATTTAGCACCCTATAAAATATTAATATATGAAGTTGAATATTTAGAAACATGCACAAGCACAGAGTTAAAATCACCAGAATGTCTGGGTAGTAACCCTTTGTTTAGTGAGACGAATGGTAGAGAAGAGGTTAATCAAAACCCAAACCACAGCAAAAACACCACAAACCCTCACAAGAACCAGCAACCTTCCTCTTACCTCACTGAGCTGAAGAAACAGAGACAAACGCAGTCACTTTATGATGCTAGGAACACTGAGCAAACAATACTGAACATTTCAGAGCACAGTCAGACAGAAGAAGCACTCCTAACCTGTGACTTTGCGCCGGGGGTCATGGGATTACTGAAGTTGTTCAAGTCCCAGATGTATATTTCTGAGTCGTTGGCTCCGGAGGCGATGAGATTACTCTGATGCGGAGGAAACACACGTGACTTTATTAAATTTAAATTCTGTCATTAATGTGCTCCTATTATGGATATGATTGTTCATGCAGTGTGTAACACAGCTCTAAATAAACGAAAACATCCTGCAAAGTTTTAAATCTGAAAGTGCAGCGTGGGTGAAGTTATCTATTTCATGTTGATGCCAAAATAAAACATTAGCATATTCCCTGCCCACTTGTTGGTCTCTTGGCATTGGTCTGAATGAAAATGGAAATCCATTCTTCACCACTAGGTGTCGCTTTTGTGGCTTTAAAATATAAAGTGCCATTTTGGAGAGTATCACATGTGTAAACAAATGCAACGTACACAGATACACTGTTTATGATCAGATCAAAGTGGAAACAATGTATCCTCCTTTATTTCGCTTGAACCTCTGATGTCATATGGATTATTACGATGTCCTTGCTGCTTACGGAGGCTCAGAGAGCTCATCAAAAATATCTTCATTTGTGTGTTCTGTAGATGAACGAAGGTCATACGGGTTTGGAACGACACGAGGGTGAGTAATCAGTGACAGGATGTTCGTTTTTGGGTGAACTATCCCTTTAAGCGAGAGTCCGAGCTCTACCTGGAAGCGGTTGTAGTCGAGCGCATGGACAGGGCCTGTGTGTTTGTTGGACTGTCCGATCACGACGTCCTCTCCCGCGGTCAGAATGGAGTCTGGGCTGTAGACGGTCACCGCTCCGTTCTCACTGCCTCCGATGAGCCGCCCCGAAGAGCCCTTCACATCCATATCAAACGCCACCCAGATCAGACTGTGAAACCTGACAGACAGAGAGAGGGATTTAAGAGGATTTCATTATTTCCAGCTACAATCTTTAAACAATAAATGCACAAACCCCACACTTTTTATATGCTTACAAATGTTCGTTATCATAATATATCAGCAGCATTTTGTGCAGCACTAGCTGATCCCGAGTGATAATTACATTTAACCTGCAACCTTTTTTGCACTTTTAAGGACTACTGAGGTTCAGTTAAATACATTAATAACATTAATCATATCCAAAATAAATTATATTAGTGCTGTCAAACAATCATGATTAATTTCATCCTAATTAATTTTGCATATGTGTGTACTGCGTATATATATAAATACAAACACATATGCATGTATATATTTAAGAAAAATATGTAATGTTTATATAATACATATTTAAATAATATAAATATGAATATAAATATATACATGCAAATATTTTGAGAAAATATGCTGTACGTATGTGCTTATAATATATTAATAAATAAATAATATAATAATAAATAAATAATATCATAAATATAGAAACAAATTGTACATCACTTAAATATTTTATATATATATATATATATATTATATAAATAAACATACTTTAACCCTGCTGTCCAAACAGAAATAATATTTGTGTGTCAATTTGTAAAACGACAAACTGATAACACTTCAGTGAGAGAGGCACACAATACAGGAGTGTCAGAAACATGTTTACACACGAGTGTTTGTGTGTGTTAGATCACACAGAACTCATTTCCGCAGGGTTACGACACACCTGACACTAAAGCTGCTGTTCAACCAGTATTTCTGCTATTCTGTCACTGCTGGGGGGGGGGAAACGCTCTTATTATCAAGATAAATTCACCTTCAAGGAAGAGACATCACCAGACTGCTGTAACTCCATCACTTCATGTCAAAACTAAGTAAATATTTAGGAATGTTTTCTGTACAGCTGAGTGTGGAGAGAGATTGGAATAAACATTGTCTGAGTCATGACTGGGTGTGTTTGCAATCTCTTCACAAACACCTTCAGATCAGGACACTAACTCACCCTGATTATTGTCTATTCAAATGTAAAGGCCACAATGCTAGAACGCAAGTTTAATTGAATTTATGTAACGCTTTTAACATTCAATACGTTCTTTTTGTGTGTGTTTGTGTGTGTCTTTACAAAAGATTTCTATTTCAAATAAAATACTTCATCTGTGAATCCTAAAATATAAAATGCATCACAACTTAAACAAAAATTGATAATCAGAAATATTTCTTCGGAAGCAAATCAGTATATTATTATGATTTCTTAAGATCATGTGACACTGAAGACTGAAGAAATTATGCTGAAAATCCAGCTAAACATCACAGAAATAAATTACACTTTAACTGGTATTTATGTATAAAACTGCTTTTTAAAATTCTATAAATATTTCACAATTTTAAAAGTATTTTTTACCAATAAATACAGAAAAAGACAGTTCAATCCTTTGAATGGTATGCTGTATAATGCATCATATAGCAGCTGTACTGTATGATTTTCCAGAATAACTGACCTGTTAGAAGTGGGCAGAGTTCCTCTGAGCTTCATGTCCATGGACGTATCAGCGAAATCCATCTCAAAGATCTCCAGAGCGGCGCTGGTGTTGAAGGATGCATCCAGCTGCTGCGCTGCCGTCCCTGCAGATACCAGACCACATTACTCCAGCAACAACAAGCTTACAGGTGAAAACACACACACAGTTACCTAAGGCCAGGTATGAGGGATGTTTTGTCGCAGGACTCCATGCCTGTGTCGCCGTCCTGAGTATCTCCTTCACCCTCATCTTCCTCCAAAATCCTGAAGAGACAAGAACATGGTCAATCTGTCAGCTCTGACATGCCATGCATCTGCTTTAACAAGGTCAGATCAGTTTAAAGAGCTTGTATTTTAATATTACGTATTACAGTTTACACTTACAAACAATACTGACACATTCCCGCAATAATCTTAACAGAAATTCATTTATGTGTCTCAGACAACAGTTGTATATAGTGTCAGATTAATTGTGGAGCCAACATAGAACATGTCACTCATCTGCTTTAACAACGGCCTAAACAACCGGTTTCTTAATATCACGTTCAATAAAAACACTTACTGGCAACAATCTTAACAATAATGACGAAAACAGCAGCACTAAACTCATGTACGAGTGTCAAATAGAGCCTATATATATTACGTCTCAGACTCTGTATCAGATTAATTTGTCATTCTCATAAACTATATGTGTAATAAATGTCTTGTGGAAGCCAATATAGAGCAGAAAAGTATGTTGTAATCACAGTTGTTTATTCCTGATCATCTTCTGTTAGCGTTAGCATTACCCTGCTGCTAACTGTCTGCGCTCCACAAACACAAGGATGGGATCGCGATCACACACAATATAACATCACAACCTCGAGTTAATATCAAAAACATCAGATTACAGTAAGTGTTGAGTGTTTACTTACGGTTGTTTGTGAGTATTAGTCTCGTTCGTGTGTTGAAGAGAGTTTAGCGGCGCCCCTCGTGCGTCACTCATGGACAATGTAGTCCGGGGCGGAATTGTAGTTCAGTACGGCAGCCGACGAGGGAATATTATTGTCATAATTTACTCTTAATGCTGTTATTATTAAATGCATTTTATTTAGAACTTTTAGTTGAAAGACTGACTACTGGCATCCCATCTGATGTAAAAAGATATATATATATATATAAGCATATAAAAGCCATTAAAACCAACTCAGCCTAACACAACACGCATATCAAGGTTTTTTTTTTCCTCCAGAAAACAATTAAATAAAATACAGAAGAAAAAAAACACTTAATGGGGTTTTTCAGGATAAAATTTTATTAAAACTGAAACCGAAAATGCTCTGTAAAGATTATTTATTAATTAATATAAAGTAATTATTTAGTAATTAGTCATTTTAAGTAATATATATATATATATATATATATATACCCACATAGTAGTCAACATTTGAAGTGGATCAAAACATTAAAAATGTTCCTAAAACATAAAACTAAAATGTGCCCTTTGATATTTAATCAAAATGTTTTGGTCCACTTTAAATGTTGACTACTGTATATAATATATAAATATATACTTTTACACAATGGAACTCTATAGCGCTTTCCTGATGGCAGCAGTTGATATGTTGAAGAAAAAAGACAACGTTAAGTTTTACAAGCTTATCCAAAAGTAAATCTGGCTGTAGCGTATTAAAAGCTGAACTAAAATACACAAAAAGTAACCGTGCGTAATCATTAGAGTTCTCTAAATGTTGTAAAGTCAGGTGTTGACAGCATCAACAGTCCCTCTTCTCTCTTTATAAGCAAACTGAAATGGATCCAATAGTAAATACACATTGCTCTTCAGTTTGAACACTTTTTTTTCTAAGCATTTCATAACTACAGATCTTATAGCATTATTATTATTATTAATTAGCTTTCTTAAACTCATCAGTAGTAACAAAACACTGTTACTGAATACTGAACATACTGAATAGCTTAAAAAAGACAATAAAAACACGTGCAGCTAATGAGTCTGGGTCGCTCATTTGAATAAAAGAAATGACATATCCGACAGAAGACATTTAAGTTAACTTTATTAGAGAGAAATATACACAAGTTGTGAAACAGACAGGTTTCTAGCATTAGATTTCGTAATGTTTGACAGTTTCTGGTTCTTTCTCGGGGTCTCCACCTCTCTCCAGATACAGGTCGTTGTAAGGATACTGTTTAGGAGCCTGGAAAGAGAGAGACACTGATGATGAGACTCGTTACAATACTATACTAAACAATACTAAAATTAAACTAAAACACATCAAAATAGTAATCAAAACTAGAATAGTATCTCTATAATGTTAAAATAAAAGAGTAAGCAATTTTGTGGATTGCTAGCGATGCAGAAATAGCACGCTTCCCTTTGAAATACCCTGTAAATGAAGCAGTTTTAAACTGTGCCGCCCTTCACTCACCACAGGCTGGTAGCAGGGGAACATCTCGCCCAAACCAAACATCAGCAGCATGAAGCCCACGAACCCCAGCAGCTGGTTCCTCATCGTCCTCCAGTCCACGGGGCCCGGAGTCGTGTCAACCCTGTTCCTGATGTACATGTCAAAGTCCCAGTGCATCTAAATAAAACACCACAAAATATTCACTTTCTCTAGTAACAAAAAAAGTCTGAATCAGGAGAGAAATCTGTGCTGATAAAGTAGCATTTACAAGCCAAATAAATTACATACATGTGTGGATTTTGATTTGACTTTTTCACTTAGAAGAAGCATTATTGACTTCAAAATGATGGATTTGTCTTTACAAACATGCTTTTTTTTTTATTATTATTTTTGCTAAAAACTCCAAAACTGTATTTTGCTTGAAGAGCAGCATGCAAAATGTGCAACAAGTGTCAAACAGCAGAAAAATGGCTTGTGTGCAATTAAATATAACTTGTGTGGATGATGCATGAAGCAAAACCCAGGATTTATAGGATGAACTGCGGTTCTCACCGGTTCTCCCCAGTTCCTCCTGAGATCAGGATGGTCCCACTGATACCAGGGGTCCCTGTCTTGGTGTGATCGCTCCGGAAGCATGGGGTAATCACCGTACCTGCGTAATGCATTTACATACATCATCAGCTATTCATCTTCATGGAAACAAAATACATTATTCATGCAAAGTGTGCAAAGAGACACACACCCCATGCCGTCATCAGGATGAGGTTTGTAATCTTCCAGCGTCATGTTGTATTTCTTAGCCGCTGCTGCCAGCTCTTCTGGAGTTCTGGGGTATGCACCAGGTAATGCGTCCTTAGATGGACCAGATGCTGTAATACAATATACAGATATTACATATATATACATAGTACACATAACACAATAACAAGAGAAGAAAACAGACATAACAGTCTGCCTTAAACACACATAAACAAAAACGTGTTTAAGATAGTACTAGTAAATCTATAATCTAAAACATGCAACCTATAGCATATAATATACAACCAGAAGCACACAAGGCCAACAAAATTGCACACATTGACGAAACATACGTAGAAATAAAAACACAAAACGACATTTAATTTAAAATGTGTTTTAACAAAACAGAAATCAATCCTACAGCAAAGCGGTTAACAATTAATCACATTTGATTACAATTGCACTGTTACGGGTTCGCTTAGCATGTTAGCTCCGCAGCCTTGACATGAAGGTTATCATTCATTAGATGCTATAAAACACTGCTTTTATAGCGTATCTTGCCATACTACGAAAGAACAGATGTGTAAGACAGCACCTGCTCTTGTTCCGAGGATAATGTTTGAGATACCCGGTGTTTTTGCCTTAGTAAGAGCTCGGGTCAAGAGACCCGCTCTGAAGGCCGCCATCTTGCCTCGCTGACACTCTGCAGCACGCATGCGCGGACTGACATCACCGCCTCTGCGCAGAGGACACGCCCCAATGACACTGCAGCAGAAAGCGACTGACAGCAAATGATTAAATAAATGGTTTTACACACAAATATACATTGTTTTGTATAGATGTGTAGCCAAAATGTTTTATTAAGAGTCACTATTATTATTGTTAGTATTATTAGTATTGTTGTTGATGTTGTTGTTATATTATTATTAATTATTTGAAATTCTTCTTCTTCTTATTATTATTATTATTGAAAATTGTATACAACAAGACAGTGAACATCTAACAACATAAGGCACATTCATCATAAGTAATACAAATAATCTACATAAATATGATGATCGTCATTTAATGTTACTCATTCCAAATGTATGTATATAATAAAATATAATCATTAATTCGTTCGTTCGTCCATTCCAAGTGAATGAAATAGAGAACAGTTGTTGTTTTTTAATCTGATATTGAATATTGATTCTCTGTCAACGCCGTACTTCTTCAAGACATCCACAAGATGGCAACCATTTCTTATTAGTAGCCTACTGATAGTTTTGTTTTACTTTGTGCTTATTTAAGCTATTTATTCAAACATATTCTGTAAAGTCTGCATTTTTTTTCAAGACTAATATGTTAAGACACAACAGTGACGTCAGTTTATTAGCTGCATGTCATTTCGATATTGTTATTCATTTGGATTTTTTTTATAACTCGACCTTTATAAAAGCTTCAAAACTTTATTTTGATCTCATAAACTGAATACAAGATGTTTTGTTTTGATGACATTGTAGGCCAGCCAGTCTCACAGAACTACATTACCCATGATGCCCCGCTCCCCGCCGCCGCCGCGTCACCAGCGCACAGCGGAGAGCATCCCGAGTCTTGAGCGACGAGCACAACGCGCAAATGATGATTTCTGGCGTTTTCATTCGCGACAGGTGATGGTTGCACACCGAAGAGGGATCGTTCATTATGGCCCGAGCCGTGGAATATTTCCTGACGGTTGTTCTTTAAGTGAGGAATGTCAGCTGGTGTTTCTTCCATCGGGATTCACGCGCAAATTGCAGGAAGATGAAGAAGCAATTCAACCGAATGCGACAACTGGCCAACCAGACAGTGGGCAGGTAAAACACCTTCATCTGTCTCTCCCGCCGCTGATGAGGGGCGAATAACGGCGCAAACGGCGATCAGTCGACGTGTCGTGAATAAATGATCCGCTTTACCTTATTTATTCACATATGCTAATGTAAAAACGTGACGCGTAGAATGGAAACGACAGAACCGGCTGCTAGCGCGAGGTGTTTGAGGAGATCTGATCCTGATCTCGGGTTTAGTGGTTTTGTGATGTTGTGATGGAGACAGGCATCTGTGGACCGGTCCTGATGTGGGCCTCTAGAGCATCCTTCACCTGTCCTGACCCCAAACCCACTCAAACCCACTCAAGCCTCTTTCTGCCTATAATATCTGCCTATCTGTCTATCCTAACCATCACCCGTGTTTTGTTTTTGTTTCAGAAGTGTAGAATAGCTCGAAACACACACACACACACATATATATATATATATATATATATATATATATATATACATAAGGATATTTTCTATAGCTAATTATATCTTGCTATCAGTGTTATTTGAAAACAATATTGTATTATTCTGTTATTTTATCTATTTTTTATCTATTTAGTTGAATGTTGTTCCCGTTCGTTTTTATTTTGTATATCTTTATCGTTTGTATTATTTTATTTCAGTTTAGATGTAACTAGCTGAAATATTTTTTTTGTAACCATTATTAGGTACACATGTAAAAATATTTTTAATTAAGTCTCGGTTTTTGATATTTTAGTGCAGCACAAATAAAAATAAAAATAGTTGCAATGGCGATTGAAGTTTTTTAAATAAAAAAGAAGATGAATAAAAATGTAAATGTAGATATTAAATTATTAAATGTTTAAAATATTATTTAAAAATGTTCTATTATTAAAAATATTGATTAAATATTATTTAAATAAATATTTTTTATTTTATTAAATTTTTTAACTTTAATTCAAATAATTTATTTTTTTATTTTATTTTTTTTTAAATCTTAGCTTTTATAATAACCTAGTTTGGTGTGTGATTTTTTTTTCATCAAAATATAATTTTTTTTTCTTATTTATCAGTTTGAGCAAAAATAATTGAAATGGTTGTTAGTCCTGTCCCAATTGCTTTATTTCTTTATATTTATTAAAGGTTAAATGATGTTTAATTCCAGTGGTTTTATTATTTTATTATAAGTACTGGAAGGGACTCTGTGTGTGTCTTGGTTACTCCAGCAACATGATGTGATGCTGTTTTGTCATTAATGTGATGAATCGCAGGAGATTCCCTGGAGATCAGTGACTAATGACTGAGAAAACTGAGGGAAGCCTGGTTTAACAAGGACAGCCTTAGACATGCACACTTAATACCAACCTTATAATTAATAATGCTAAATTATTAGTTGTATGCATTGTTTATGAGTCTGTGCTCAAGTTGGTTTTGGCTGAAGACTATTAAGGCTGATTTTGAACATGTATGTTAATCGATGGCTGGTGGATTTTGAAGCTGTTTATCAGATTGTTAGTTTCTTTGTCATCGGCAGCGAGAGTGTTGTGCCACATGGATGCTAAAAACTCTATGGTTACATAACAGAAACCTCTGTTTAAATATTAATCGCAGCGTCATACGTCACACTCCCCTGGTCGAGGGTTTCACACAATGCAACCAACTAACCCGAAGCAGCAGGATGGGAAAGAGGAGTTTTCTGAGTGTCCCATCGATCTCAGATGTCTGCAGTGTTTTCCCTCGACTGCATTAAACGCTGAAGCCGGATGTGTTATTGAATATAGAGGTTATTATCACATATTATATATACGTGTGAGCCTGGAGCACAAACGCAGTCAGGTATAATTAGCCAACAATACATTGCATGGGTCAAAATGATCTCTTTTTATCTTTTAAGCCAAAAATTATTAGGATATTAAGTAAAGATCTTAGCTATATTGATTAGTAACTCTAAAATGCAATTTTCTCAGTATTTAGGTTATTTTTGCACCTTAAGATTTCAGGTGTTATAAACATTGTCGTTTCCTAACAAACCAGACACCAGTGGAAAGCTTGTTTATTTGCTTCCAGATTATGTATGCATCTCAGTTCTGAAAACTTTCTTTTTTGAAAGTGCCTCTATTATAGATTTCATGCAGTCTGAACACAGCTCTAAGTGAAAGAAAACAGCCTGTAAAATGTTAAATCTGAAAGTGCATTGTGGGTAAAGTTATTGTCTCTCAAAAGAAAGAGTCGACTCTGAATCATTGAAACGAGTCGTTTTAAAAAACGAATCCCAAGCCACTTGATGTCGAAGTGAATCATAAGCATATTCCCTGCTCACGTGTTGATCTTGCATGAAAATGTAAATGAATTCTTCTCCACGAGGTGTCTCTTTTGAAGCGTTAAAAGCTCACAAACACTGCTTTACGTGAAACTGACCAATCACTGGAGGAGTTTGGAGAAATGAATCGTTGAATGGAGCGTGTTTTTTGGCCTTGTTGCATGCAACTTGTTGTCTGGGACTCCCAAACATCTTTCATAACCCCTAATAGGGGCACTTGCGCTGAGGGAGCGGTGATGTCATCAGAGAAGGAAAGTCGTTTAGAGGCGGAGCTAGTTCTGAAGAAAAGAGATGAAGACAAACACTCGTTTCTTTCAGCGATGAATCATTCACAGCAAGACCAGGAACACGAATTAGAAAGTAAATAGAGTGTGTTTTGGTGTCATGTGACTTTTGTTTGCATTCTTCTCTCAAATGCAGATGGACAGTAGGAGAATAATAGCAGCGTCTATTAAAAATGCAAGTCATTGTGTTTAAAGCAGCGCTGGATCGGTGGGTTATGAGTGTTGTTGTGCTCTAATGTGTGTTGAATGACAGCTCCTTCAGACTGAGCAGAGTCCTCTTGTTCACATCAGACACCTGAGGAAATCAGAACTGGATTGTCTATGCTATGTACTATACAGACTTTCTCCGAAATATCAGTGATTATCTTCATTTTCTCATGAAGCACAAAAGCTGGAGATGTTTTTGACTAAATGAGCTCAGATTAATTAGTGCTTTCAGAGGAGCTGAGACCGCAGTTCATTAAGGACTAATTAGAATTAGATGAAGAGAGTCATTAGTCATGTGTAGATCGTCCACAGCATATTTATCTGGAATATTGCCTGTATTTGCACATGTGCTCATCCTCAGGCCATCCCAGATTAGGTTAAGTTGGTTTCTGCAGTGAATGGGTGCCGTCAGATGAGAACAGAACTTCATTATTCAGACTGAAGCCCATAAGAAGAGTATCTAAAGCTCTATACCGTGCATTTAATGGGTGTTTTTTTCACACACATTTAGTGTTCAACCTGAAATGATTGGCAATATATCATAAATATGAGCTGATCTAAACATTTTTACTTCCTCCAGTGAAGAAGTGTTCTGGTCTAATCTGTGCAGATCAAGCAGCATTTACAAACAGCTCTAAACTAGTATGTGTTTGGACTTTTTCACTTGATATGAACTTGATTGGTTTGATCTTCTCCAGATGTTAACTGATGGAATGTGGATTATGGAGATGTTTTTATCAGACTCTCGTTCTGACGGCACCCATTCACTTCCATTACTGAGACACTCCTCCAGATCTGATGAAGACACACACTCCACACTCACACATTGTGGGGTTCTGCTTAGCACTTATTTGTGATTCATACTCTGACAGTATTTAAGATCGATGCAGCATGAGTGTGGTGGTGTTAAACATGAATATTTAGAAGATATTCGAAGAGCATAAAGGAGCTATTTCAGGCGTGTTTTAGGTTTATTTTTGCTTCTGTCTTGCACCTTGGGAGACGGTGTCTTCACAAGACATTTCTTCTAAGAGATTAAAACCTCCATAAGGTTGAGCACTGACCCCGCAGCTCATGTATTTATGTGCAGGAAAAGGTTTTACAAGCAAAATGTTCAAAATGAGAGTGAGACGACAGTAGGGTACCTAGGGATGGGTATCGTTAAGGTTTTAACGGGATTACTACTTTTATCGATCCGTTACTTTAACGGTACTCTTATCTGTACTTTTTGTTGTTTTTAATATATATATATATATATATATATATATAAATGATAATAATAAAACAACTAATTGAGAACATTAGCATTAGAAACAGTACCGATTAGTTGTTAGTGGAACATTCTTAAAACGTTAGCATTACAAACATTACCATTAAGTTGGTAATGAAACGTTTTAAAAACGTTAGGATAAAAACATTATAATTGTGTTGTTGGTGGAACATTAATGTAACAAGACTAACACGTTCTAAAAACGTTTTGAATAACGTTCTTATAACCAAACAAGAACGTTAATACAACGTCTAAATAAACGGAACGTCTAAGAATGTTCAAAAACAACGTTTTTATAACTTAATGGGAACGTTAGGAAAACTTTACAAGTTTCATTCTTAGAACATTAATATAACAAGAGACTAACACGTTCTAAAAACGTTTTGAATAACATTCTTATAACCAAACAAGAACGTTAATACAACGTCTAAAAAACTGTTCTGAGAACATTCAAACAATAATGTTTTTAGAGCTTAATGGGAACGTTTTTATAACGTAAATATTTCGCTGGGTTAGCATCGGTGTACAGAAGGACACCGCTGACCAATCACAATCAAGTATTCACATTCATTCTATGTTTTATGCTCATTTGTGATTCAAATCTTATTTTTATGGATTGTCTTTATGATACATTGCCAATTATTTGAGGAAAACATTAGAGGAGTTTTACAGATATTGTTTGCTGTTATTTTGACTGTGTAACTCTTCTAATGGGCTTCAGTCTGAATAATGAAGTTCTGTTCTCATAGCCAGACGTCCTGTGGAGTTTGTGTTCAAGCCGAACATGAGCTGAATGTCCATTCATGTGCACTGTGTCAGCTTCAGATGCAGCTGTTATATCGATCATATTTACATGCGTTGACTATATTTAGGTTTTAGAAAGCACTGCTATATATCAGTGTTAATTAGAATTGTGCATTTATACAAACACTGGATATTCGTATATATCTGGAATGATTACTTCAAATAAGAGCTGCAGAAATGTGTTTTTGAGACAGATTATTAAACAAATGAACATAAATCAGGTTTTGGACGTGCATGAGAGTTAATGAGATGAAAAAGTGCAAACAATGAAGGCGGTTATGCTGATGACGTGTGTGTTTGTGATTTGTGTGGTCAGCGTTAGACAAACACAGCGGTCTCTGGATGGAGATTCATTGAGTTTTCACTCTGTGCAGGAACTAGAGCATGCTGGGTAATGTTGTAGGGAAACAAAGGGATGCTTTCGACTTGTGTCGACTGTCAAAACCTATTTATATGTCAAATGAAAATGTTGAAAATGATTATGGGATTTGTAATCACAATTATTTTGTTCAGTGCTGAGGAATTATGTATCTTAAAATACTATTCAACTGGGAAACAAATAAATATATGTAAAAATGAAACCAAAAAATTGCAAAATATATATTTAGTTGTTTAGCAAACGCTAATAATATATATATATATATATTAACCAAATATATGAATATAAAAAAATAAAATGTATAATTTCTATATATTTAAATACAAGAATAAATCATTATACCACAAAAGATAAATTTAGATTTGTTAAAAGAATTAATAGCATCCAAAAAAAAGTTTTTGTTTACATCTGTGTGTACTGTGTATATGTAGTATATACATATTTATTTGATGTAAATACACAGACATGCATGAATATATTTTTTAAATATATGTACCGTTTATATATTAAATATATTTATAATTCATATAAATATTTATTTGATATATTTTTTAAATATTTGCTGTATGTGTTTGTCTTAGTATATACATAATAAATATACATGGTGAACAAAAATGTTTATTTTGGATAAGATTCATCATGATTAATCATTTGACAGCACTATTACATTTTTAAAATGATTTACAAATTGTTTGGAAAAATCACAAAAATGAAATCTGATTCATCTGATGAGATTAAATATATTTATCTAATCATATTTTCATCATAAATCAGTTTTACTTTCATCGCACCAGGTTTTTTGTCTTTGCTATATATCAAAAAATTAAATGACATACAGCAAATAACTGTAATAAAAGCCAGCAAAATATATATATAATATATAATAGATGCGTTCTAACGCCTGGAAAACAGACAGGTCCGAATGCAGCTTTGTTTAATGTGCATGCGATGGCTAATATAGTGTAATATTGTCTGATTAGCCATATCTCACAGAATCCCTGCTGGCTGATATTAAAGCGCTGCACTAGTATTATTTACAGCTTTGTTTGACCCTAATTACCCCGTGAGTCATTAGCTGAGCTCGTCTCACTGTCGAGCATCTGTGTTTGTTTGTTAACGACACTAATTACTGTAAAGCGCACTCACCTCAGTGTGGAAATGACACACTTCCCTTATGTTCTTCATATGGCTTTCATTACGCTCTCAGAGGTTTTATTCAGTGAGATGCTTTTCACTTCATTTCTTTCCTTAGGATGCAAAAGGAGAGTTTTTCTGAAGGATGCAATGATATTTCATCTGTTGAGCTCTAGAAACACCACGAAAGGATCATAAAAATATGATTAACAATATGACCAATGCACTAGAATCATCTGAAGAATAGACTCAAATGCGCTAGAGTCATCACTTTGGTTTGAACGAATCATTGAATCATTCGTTTGAACCTTTTTCTTCCAGTAAAGCAGTTGATGGGGTTCACAAACTTTTGTCTGTGGTTTGTACATGGATCATCAGAACGAACACTAAATTGAAATTGATGGAATAAAGTCATAATTCACTATTAATCTGATTTGAGATTTGCTCTGATTGGATCATTGAGTCAGTGACTCAGTAACCAAATCAAATTTTTCAAGTGATCCAACTGGACTGAGTGATTTGTTCATGATCAGAATGAAGAATAGATTCAGATTAATGGAAAGAGTCGCCGTTAATCTGGTTTCTGACTTGAACGGATGATTGAGTCTGTGAATTGAATCTGAATCTGTGACTGTTTAATGAACTGACTCATCTTTACTAATGGACTTTTGCCAATTAGATTCACAAACTTGACTGAATGATTCATTTATTAATCAAATGCAGCTCAAATGACTTTTGTTCTGTTGATCACGCAGAGCATTAAATGACTCCATTAGACATACATTTTTGTGCATGATTCATATGATGACCGTTATAATGTTTTTTATTATTGAATCATATTTTTAAAGCTCTGAATCTCCTTTTGTGTTTCTCTAAAGAAATGAGTTTCTGGTTGAACCTGTCCTTATAAAGAGAGAGAGAGAGAGCCAGTGCATGTGTGGTCATCATGGATGTTGAGGGTCAAAGGTCATGCATGTGCTGCTCTGGGGTCAGGGTGTGTGCTGTGTGTTGAGTTACACACTCGTCTAGTGTTACTGAACACAGTTCATACACACACACACCACACCCAGAGCACACACACACACACACACACACACATGTGTTCTGGGGTCTCTCCATAGGTGTAAGGGTGTTTCTACTGTACAGACTGTATGTGGTATTGTCCTACACTGACC
>JAUCMS010000061.1:1090307-1107411 GCA_032357445.1 Enteromius radiatus
CCATTACACCTATGGAGAGACCCCAGAACACATGGAGACACTACAGGAGTGTGTGTGTGTGTGTGTGTGTGTGTGTGCAGGTGGAGAAGCGTCTGGAGCTGGTTAAGCAGGTGTCTCACAGCACTCATAAGAAGCTGACTTCATGTCTTCAGGGTCAGCAGGCTGTGGACGTGGACAAGCGGTCTGTTCGCTCACCTTCAGTAAGTCATGAAGCTCGTTCAGGTGTTAATGAACGATTCCTGCGCTGGTCTGAATCAGTCAAACGAATCTTTCTGAATCAGTGAGAATGGATTCTGAACATCTGACTCTCTGAGTGTGTGTGTGTGTGTGTGTTTATGAGCAGAAGAAGCTTCCTCTAACATCTCTGGCTCAGTGTCTGGTGGAAGGAGCTTCGATTCTGGGAGATGATTCTCTGCTGGGGTGAGAGAGCGTCTCTGATCCTTTAACACTGAGATGATACACGCTTCAGGGTCTGGATGCTATTCTGTGTGTGTGTGTGTGTAGGAAGATGCTAAAGATCTGTGGAGAGACACAAGACAAACTTGCTCAAGAACTTCAGCTGTTTGAGCTCCAGATCGAGAGAGATGTCGTTGAGCCGCTCTACACTCTCTCTGAGGTGTGTGTGTGTTTAACACTGGACCGCTCTTTTCAACAACACTCACATCTTTATAAACAATAATAATGTAGTGAAATAATGTAAATAACAGATAGCTGTGGTCCTGGATGCTGATTGGTTGATCCAGCATTTCAAAGATAGAATTAAACTATTTTGAGCTAAAATATTTACTTTAAAACACATTCTTGCAGGTAAACAAATAAAATATTTCATATATTTGGTGTTTTAATTTTAAAATTATTTATTTGCTTATTTGTTTATTTAATAAAAATAAACAATTATTTGTTTATTTTTAAGAAATAATACAATTATATATAAATTATATTTTTTTAGCATTATAATCAAAAGTATGAATTTTTAGTTGTTGTTGTTAAAATGATTTAATTACCTTTTTCCCCCATTATCCCATGAACTCCCTGTTTTGGTTTTGGAAACCGTGTGGTTGAGTCAAAATAATGTGTTAACGAACATTTGTGTAAATGTTTTAGAAAGGCAATAAAAATTGACACACGTTTTATCTCTTTCTGTCTTCGGGTTCCTCAAAGGTCGAAATTCCCAACATTCAGAAGCAAAGAAAACATTTAGCCAAACTGGTCCTGGACATGGATTCTGCTCGAACACGGTTAGAAGTACACACATTTATCTAGTTATCTAACCCGGACAAACCCATAGACTTGCATTGTTTTTATGCAAAACTCTTTCACAAATGATTCGCTTCAATTGCAATGACTCACTTATTAACAGTGACTTGCTGCCATCTACTGGCAGGATTTACTTCACATTTAAAGTATTTCAAATATCAATATTCCACGTTTTTTGTTTTTATATATTAAAACATTATTTATGCATGCGTAACTGCAGGTTAAATGCATTCTTTTCCAGCGTTAAAAATTCATCAATACCACTTTTTTTTGCTCTGCAATGCAAAGATGAATTTAGTTGATACTGATTTAATTTATAATGCACATATTCAAATTATATTAGTATTTTAAAAGGCATCATTTCAGTTAGGGGAGAAAAAATGTAGCTTCTCTTCCGAGGCCACAAGAGGGCGCTTTGAGCAAAATATTACTAATACACATTTCTTCAAAGCAATAAATGAACACGATTTTAGTAAGCAAATGTGTTTTTAATGCGCTGTTCTGTCCTCCCAACCTCTAGGTGGCACCAGTCGTCTAAATCCTCAACTCTGACTTATAAGGAAACGTCTACCGGGGCCAAAGCCGACGCCCTCAGGGAGGAGATGGAGGAGGCGGCCAATCGCATGGAGATCTGTAGAGTGGGTGGAGCTTCTCTCTGTATTATTTAATGCGTTCGTATTCGTAATGCATTTTGTAAACATCAGCAAGGTCCTGTTTTTCAGGATCAGCTCTCGGCGGACATGTACAGTTTCGTGGCCAAAGAAATTGACTATGCAAACTACTTCCAAACGGTGAGTGCTTTACTCATTTAGAAGAACAGCCTGCGTTTTTATCACTAACATCTTTCTGTCTCCGTTCAGCTGATCGAGGTCCAGGCCGAGTACCACAGGAAGTCTTTGGAGCTGCTCCAGAACATTCTGCCACAAATTAAAGCGCAACAGGGTGAGAATCCTCAATCAGAAAAAGAAAATAAACCTGGAATCACAAGCAGATTGTAGACATTGGATTGCTCGTGTTTTTATATTATTATATAATAGCTAATTATATATTATTTAATCAAATATTATTATTAAATGTACTTGTATGTTGTTATACATTATCTAATTATATATTAATGTTATATAATGTACTGATTAAATAGTTTTTATAATTTAGTATTTTAAATTAATTATTATTGAATGTAATATTATTATATATTATTTCATCTTAATATTGTGTTATTGTAATATTATTCTAATTCTGTAATATTTTAATATTTAAAAAATTTACTTTTATAATTTTACAAAATATATTTTATTATATAATATCTTATTAATTATTATCTATAATGTTATAATATTTTATTAAAACAATATAATAATAATAATGTAATCTTAGTTCGTTATATTAGTGCTGTTTATATTAAATATATTTATATTACATGCATATATTATGTAAACGAAAATATTAGTTTAATCCTTTGACAGAACTATAATAAATTATATATTATTATGTAATATTTTAATAATTTAAATGTATTTAAGTTTAATGTTATGCAATAATACATAATATTATATATATATAGGTATTATATAATTTATTATTGTTAAATAATATTTTATTTTAGTATTATACATTATTATATGATGTTTTAAATAATAGCTGTAACTGAAAGTCCTGTTGCATGTGTGTTTGTGTTTCAGAGTCATGGGTGGAGAAGCCGTGTTACGGGAAGCCGTTAGAGGAGCATCTGACTCTGAGCGGGAGAGAAATCGCTTTCCCCGTCGAAGCATGTGTGACCATGCTGCTGGACTGCGGCCTTCAGGAGGAGGTGAACATTCACCGTCAGCACACTGTAGTATAAGATATAGAAAACTAAATACATGCCTTTGAGGTTTTTGCACTATTCTGCATCAGTTTCCACCTCTGCTTGAGTATAAATCACTCTGTGTGTGTGTTTGTGTCAGGGTTTGTTTCGAGTCGCTCCATCGGCCTCCAAGCTCAAGAAGCTGAAGGCGTCGCTGGACTGCGGTGTGCTGGACTTCCAGGAATATTCTGCAGATCCGCACGCCATCGCAGGTGACATGTTTTAACAGTTAGCATAGAGAGCATGCAAAATCTGCATTCAGAGCCATTAATGGGTTCTTTCAGTGCTTTAGCAAGGTAATGCTATTTTTTAAGTCCAAAGGCCAGATTAAAATATTGGTACAGTAAAATGTGCACAAAATCAGTATTTTGTTTGGGCAGTGTTTGTGTCGATTCATTCTGTCCAAAAGTTGTGTTTTTGCACCAATGCATTGTTACAGGATCAGTGTGTCCTGCAATATTCCCATATAAATCTTAAACAGCCCATTAAAAAATATTGGTATGGTAAAATTCACTAATTCACAAGATCAGTGCATCCTAACCTGCTGATTATAATTTGTGGAACTCACAATGCACTGAAAATTAGTGGCCTTACTATGACAACCAGTTTCCCAAGAAAGTGAAAACAATCTGAAAAATATTTATATATATATATACTGTACTATATACACATATCATTTGGAAATGTATCAATGTTGTGCAGGTGCTCTGAAATCATACCTGCGCGAGCTGCCTGAACCCCTGCTGACCTTTGACCTGTATGACGACTGGATTCAGGCATCGAAGTGAGTGAACGTGATATAAACAGGAACAGTTAATTGTTAGTGAGCTTGTGTAGTTATTCAGGAAAGTGTGTGTGTGTGTGTGACCGCAGTGTTGTGGATCAGGACAAGCGTCTGCAGGCGTTGTTATCAACCTGTGAGAGACTTCCTTCAGCAAACAGCAACAACTTCAAGTGAGTCCAAATACTTTATAATGTATAAAGGCTTCATTTAGGTATAATTTATTTGTATGTAGTGGATTAATACACAATTTAATGTATAAATAAAATAAAAAACAATGATATATACATAACACTCAAATATATTATACATACATATATATATATAGTATATTGTAATATTAATATTAAATATTTTAATGTTTTATGCATGTGTATATTTTATTTATATATTTTTTTGCATTTAATGATTTTGTATAATTTATAGAATTTATATAGAATATTAGTATATAGTTATGTAAAGGTTTAATTTAAATGTAAACAAAATGATGTAATATATGACCAATACAATATATATCTTATTAAATCTTTCATTTAGCATTAATTATGGTATTTTTTTTTAACCTTGTTTGATTTCCAGGTATTTGATAAAATTTCTTGCCAAGATGAACGAGTATCAGGATTACAATAAAATGACGCCAGGAAACATTGCAATTGTTCTGGGGCCAAACCTGCTGTGGGCGCATACGGAGGGGTGAGATCACACACACACACACCATCAGCATCAGCATCATGATAAGGAAATGACATCACTGCTGGAATGCCTGTCTCTCAGGAACATCACAGAGATGATGACCACAGTGTCGCTGCAGATCGTGGGGATCATTGAGCCCATAATCCAGCACGCTGACTGGTTCTTCCCCGGAGGTGAGAGACACGAGAGCCTCAGAGTCACTTTTACACACTTTTACACTTACACAACGTTTCCTGACACTTCACCGGGTCTGTGTTGGCAGAGATGGAGTTTAACGTGACGGGGAACTACGGCAGTCCCGTTCACACCAATCACAACGCTAACTACAGCTCCATGCCGTCGCCGGACCTCGACCAATCAGATCGCAGGCAGCAGGACCAGAGCCGACGCCCACTCAGCGTCGCCACCGACAACATGATGCTGGAGTTCTACAAGAAAGACGGGTCCGTGCTCTTTGTGTGCTTGTGTGCATGCGCTCGTCTGCTCTCTTTGGGTTTGAATCACTGACGCTTCTGCTTTTCTTCCACTAACGCAGCATTAGGAAGATCCAGAGGTACGGTGAAGCTTCTGTTCTGTTTCCTCCTAACCTGCTCGTATCGCTGCCGTTGCTTTGTTGACATGAATGTACGTTACATTCAGTCATTCAGCAGATGCTTGAATCCATAGCGACTTACAAATGAGGACAATGGAAGCCATCAAAAGCAACAAAAGCAACAGCGTTGATATGCAAGCGCTGTGATAAAGCATGCTAGTGTTAGAGGCATTCGTTAATTGTGTAATAAATCAAATGAAACAAATAGATAGAATACAAAAAGCTGGTGTTTTTGAAAGTAAATAAATAGATAGAATATTAATTTTTTTCAAAGAGTAGAATTAGAATAGAGGGATGATTTCAGTGCTTTAAAGGTGTTTAATGATGTGGTAGCTCATTCAAAGTACGCCGCTTAAGATTTGAAGTTTTTTCTGCTCACCAAGACCATTTATTTGATCAAAAATATTGTAAGAAATATTTTTACAATGTAAATCATCTGTGTTAAAGTGTGATGTATTTCTGTGTATTTTCAGCATCATTACTGCTGATTTACTGCTCAACACACATTTCTGATTATCATCAGTATTTTTCTGGAAATTGATACGTTTTATTTTTCAGGAGTCACAGAAGAATAGAAAGTTACTGCATTCATTTGAAGTGGAAACATTTTGTAACATTCTAAATGTCTTTAGTTGAATTTAATATGTCCTTGAAGAGGAAAAGTATTCATTTCTGTAAAAAAAAAATCCGAATGCTGCGGGCGGGGTGTTGTTTATGACTTGTGAGGGATGTGATTGGCTGTGCCTCTGCCCCGTTGCAGTATGGGAGTGCGCGTGATGGACACCTCCTGGGTTTCTCGGAGAGGCTCCTCCTCGTCTCGGAAGAGCTCCTCGACTCCGCCCGGCGTTCAGCCGCAGTCGTCTGATTCGCTGTACCCTGAGCAGACGGCCGATCTCTCCACCTCCCCCTCACAGACTCCGCCCCCCATCAGCGCTGATAGGAGCAGGTAAACAGAAGCGACCAATAGGAATCAAACACACGCGTCACATGACTGCTGCTCGTTTCAGTTCAGCCAGATGAGGACATCATGAATATTAATGACCCTGGAGTACAAAACTGGGGGTCAGGTTTTTTAAATTCATTGATTTCTGTTTATATATTGTTTAAGATAATAAAGCTAAAAAGATCTTCTTCTTAGTTCTTAGCGATACATATTACTTAATCAAAAAGTTTTGATATATTTACAGTAGAAAATGTACAAAATATCTTTATAGAAGATGATTTTTGGCAGAAAAGAGAAAAATACAGCTGTGATGCAGTTTGTTACTTTTGAATATAATATCCAAAGCATCTTAGAATCAATATTTAAAATGGAAGTTAAAGTAATAATATTTCTGAATTAGTTGGCTGAATTGAAGCTTTTCACCTGAATTTAAATTAATTTCTCACAATTAATTGTGATTATCTTCACTCTGCTGTAGTATACGATGACACACTTTGCGTTCCTGCATGAATGATTCTTTTATTTTGTTGACTGCGTGAACCCTGTATATCCTCGCTCATCTTCACACGCTTTATGAGTCACTCTTGTTTCTGCTGATGAACGGAATTAGCATTATTTTCAAAACATACGCTCTGTCCATCACATTTGTGACTAATTACAGCATACCTGTAAAATCAATTATTAACATGCATGTATTATAATTATAAATATTTGTATGATTCATATTATAATTAAGGCTTACAATTAATACTATTTTATTCATATTTGTTTAAATATTTAACAAATCACGTATTAACTAAGTAGTAATTATAATATTAATCAAAAAATAAAAAACGAAATTATAATGAATAATCTATATTAATAAATACACACATTCATTAATAATTAATATTTTAATTATAAATGAATATTTATCAATTAAAATGTATAAATGATCATATTAATGATTAATTAACATTATTGATAAAAATAACAATCACTAATAGTTATTTAGTAGTTGACAATTAAATCATTAGAGTTGAATAATTGATAATAATTTCATTATAATTAATTCATAATTATTAGTCATAATTATTTATTGATATTTATGAACAAGAAATAATTACATTTAATATTTAAGAATTGATTTATAGTTGTCTGTTTATTCATTGACTTAATTATAAGGATTTATCAGTACATTTGATTTATTTTTTATTAACTGTAATATTAATAAATATAAGTACATGTTTAAAAAATAAATTGGCTTAATTATACTTTATTTATAATTAATATTCATACATCATTTTTTTAAAATATTAATTATACTATCCATTAAACTTGACAGTTATTTAATTATGACAAACTGTATAATTATAATATAAGAATTGCTAATATTTAATTATAACTAATTAATTATAATTGTATCAGTATTTATTACCTTTTTATTCATATTATTCATTAAAATCAGTTATCAATGTATTGATTTAATTAGAATTATCAGTGAATCATATTAGTAAATCTTAAATAATTTTTTTAATAAATATGAAACCATTTTTTTAGATAAATATGAATGTGTAGCGTTGCCATGGTAATGACACAGATGCTGCTGATGGAGCTGAACGTATTGATCTCAGACAGTTTCACGTGTCAATCTTGCAAATCTTTTCAGCTTCGACGAGGCATCATCCAATCGCTGGGACCCCTGTCCCATCTGTCCCTCCCCTGAGGAGGAGCGCCCGCCCCCTCCGTACCCGTTCTCTATCCCCTCCTCCTCCTCCTCCTCCTCCTCCTCCTCTTCCTCGTTCCCTCTCCCTCGAGTGCGTCCCGAATGCGTTCCTCCCTCGGCGTTTAGCCGCTGGTCCGTGTTCAGTCCTCCTCCGCCTCCGCTCCTCCTGTCCTCCTCCACCTCTCTAGACATCAACTCCAACCCCAAACCGTCCGAGCCCGTCTACATCAAGCCCCCGCTGCTGGGCCGAGAGAGAGGACTCAGAGTGCCTAGGTAACTACCACTAACCAAGCGCCCCCTAATGCTCACCGAATGCCCAACACACAGTGTGAATGAAACAATCTTTCATATTAATTGCTGCTACAAATATTTACAAATTCTATTTTTTCCTTTTTGCGATACTATACTATTACATTATATACTATTTATTTCACCCCCCAAAAAAATAAATCAATTTTTAGTTTTCACTTACGCTTCACTTTTTTGTGTGTTCGCTATAATTAAGTCTAAAATTTTCAAAAAATATATATTTTTATTTTTTTCACCAAAAATACAAAAAATATTTCACCATAAAATAATATCATTAGGTCGGAAATATTCTAAAAATAAGATTTCTATTTATTTCACAAACTCCTAAATTTTTTTATTTTTTATTTATTTACATTAAGTCAGAAGTATTAAAAAAAAATTACATTTATTTCACCAGGCCCTAAAAGAATACATTTTGCAGCTTTAGTGTCTACATGCATATTTATTTATTTATTTAAACATTAATATTAATTTATTTCGAGAAAGCATTACCATTTTTAGTAACTTCATATATTAAATTAATTTATTCATTTTATTATTTGATTGATTTTTAAGTGAGTACATCAGTAAGTGTATGTTCTGTCAGATTCACCTCATTACTAGAGACAAATATTTGTTCACATTTTCTGTTTTATTCATCTCAGTGTTCAGAGGTCAGGGCTGAGGCTGTGTGTGTGTAGTTAAAGTGTGTTTGTGTGTGTTTCTGTCCTCAGCAGCAGCCAGAAGAGTAAGGAGCCGTCTCCTGTGATTGGTCAGAGAGGTGTTTCTCCCACGGCTCCCTCTGCTGGACAGAACCAGCTCTCGGACCAGAGTCCTTTCATGCTCCGCAAAGGTGCTTCAGTCGGGGCAATAAAACCAGACACACATGCACTGACCACGGTGTTATTCACAGCAACTTTTGATTTAGTCATACTCTATTGATGAAAATGATGATGATGCTGGAGTTAATACACACTTTTCCTTCAGTTTCCAAGAAGCTGGCCCCGATCCCTCCCAAGGGCCCGTACTCTCCGTCGGGCTGCGTGTCGGATCTGTCCCCGGGTCCGTCTCCGGTCAGTCTGTCCCCGACGCCCCCGAGCACGCCGTCCTCGTACAGCTTCAGTTACCCTCAGAGCTCCGTCCTCACCTCGCCCGGACACAACCACAGCCCGACGCTCGCCGGGACCCTGCCCAAATCACGCCCTAAACCGCCCCGCCAGAGACCCAGCCTGCCCCCCCCACAGCCGCCGCCGCCGCTGGACGCCCTCTCCGCCACCGAGAGCATGTCTACAGGTACAGAGCTCGTTCCTGTCTGCTCCCTTCTTCAGACCCAACACGGGTTTATGTTTGAAACACAAGGTGCAGCCAGAGATTGTCTTACTGAAGGGAGACGAGAGGATCTGTATTACTATTGGAGAAAGCATAACGGTGAAGTCGGATCCAAAAATTAAAATAATTTATTCCTTTCTTCCTTCAGATGAACACAGTCTGAGTTTATGATTTATTTTATCCTGGCTCTTCTAAGCTTATAATGCTGCTGGATAGTGTCCATTATTTTGAAGTGATTTATGAAGCATAAATGGTATATATCCATCGTAAATATCAGCCAGAGGTCAGTCAAGAGGCCCGAACTCGTGAACTTCTGTATAAAAAGGCCAAATTCAGTAAATTTGGGAGGTCTGGCTTCACGTATATTTAGTGAATACTACGTGTGTGTGGATGTGTGTGCGTGTGTGTGTGCGCGTGCGTGCGTGTGTGTATATGTGTGCATATGTGCGTGTATGTGTGTGTGCGTATGCATGCGTATATATGTGCGTGTGTGTGAGTGTGCGTGTATGTGTGTGTGCATATGCATGCGTGCGTGTGTGTATATGTGTGTGTGTGTATGCGTGCGTGCGTGCGTATATGTGTGCGTTTATGCGTGCATATGTGTGTGCATGTGCGTGTGTGTGTGTGTATGCGTGTGCGTGTGTGTGTGTGTGTGTGTGTGTGTGTATGCGTGTGCATATGCGTGCATGTATGTGTGTATGCGTGCATATGTGTGTGCGTGTGTGTGTATGCGTGTGCATGTGTGTGCGTGTGTGTGTGTGTCATGTATCCCACGTGACTCTGGCTGCTCTCTTCTCTTCTCTCCTGCGGTGGTTGTGATCTGCAGCGGTCTGATCTCTGCTGTCGGTGGTTTTGGTTCTGATGGTAAGCAGTGTGTGTGTGTGTGTGTGTGTGTGTGTGTGAACTCTCCTGTTGTCGTTCAACATCCCGGGCTGCGTGTGTGTGTGTCTCTAACGCTGTGCATGGCTCTGTTCTGCCCCGCATGGCTCTCCATCCGTCCTTCAGCTCAAACACACACCTGACCCACTCAGACCCGTCTGACCCGCCTCGTGACCGAGTGTCCATCTACAGCTGTTCATTCTTCTGTGGATCATATCAGATGTGCTTCATAGTGATCATCACTGATTCCCAACCACATCACACTCATCATCTGGTCAATTTGTGTTGAAAATGTCCAGCCCCTGGATGTTTCACAAGGTTTCAATCTTTTACCATGCATTAAAAACCTAGGGGTGAAACTTTTTGAAGTTGCTTTATGTGAGTACTAAAAGGTCAGTACTAAAAAAAATAACATGCATTTTATATGATCCCTCATATTTTGATAAAATGATTAATATTTTGGAGATTCCGAAAGGGGCGTGTAAACTTTTGATCTCTCTATATATATATTAGGCTACTTTATTTGGTTGAGTAATGTTTTGTTTTCAGAATTGTGGGAAAACTGGGATCTCTGTTGGAGAGAGCGCTGGTTATTCATTCCTCCATCTACAATCCCTGCCGGACCTGGGATTCGAACCCGTGACCTTTGGGTTACAAGTCCAACTCCCTATCCATTAGGCCACGACTGCCCCTATTAGTATTAAAAAGTACAATCTTACAGACTTTATATAGTACGTTAACTAGGCTGTGGTACAGTTATAACGCATCATAATGCCAATTCTCCTCCCGTGAGCCAGTGTGTGGAGAACTGTAAAAAATCAATGTGAAGGAGTGATGTTTTAATGTTGTGTTTGTGTGTGTCCTCAGACTCGTGGTGTGATTTGGACATTCCTATAATAAACGTGGAGCTGGACGGGAGATACAGGAACTCTGTGGATCAGCTGGAGTCGGAGGAGGAGTCGGAGAGCACCGCCCTTTGATTACCCACAATCCTTCACTCCCTCCCTTCACCGCACAAACGCTCCTCTGCACTGACCCACAGACAGGATCTGAAGCGCTGCTCCCGTCTTCTTTGTGTTTTTTTTTCAGTTTTTCCATGTGTTTTTTTTTTCTATTTGCCTTATCTGAGTTCTTGCACTTTTGCCTTGAGGGCGGTTGGTGCAGCGTGTACCTGTGTGTTTGATGAGCGTCTGAGATCAGATTGTTTGTTAGGGGTTGATCACATGACAATATACTGTTCAAACGTTTGGGGTTAGCGAGATTTTTGAATGTTTTTGGGTCTCTTCTGCTCGCAGAGGCTGCATTTATTTGATCAAAAATACTGTAAAAACAGTAAATATTATTAGAATGTAAAAATGCTGCAGATATGTGAATATGTGTTAAAGTGTCATTTATTTCTGTGATGTTCAGCTGTATTTTCAGCATCATTACTGCAGTCACATGATCTTCAGAAATCAGAATAATATACCGATTTACTGCTCATTTCTGATTATTATCAGTGTTGAACACAGTCGTGCTGCTCAATATTTTTATGGAAACCTTGATATATTTTATTGTTCAAAAGAGCAACATTTAAAAGAACCTTTGATCCAAAAGTCTTTTACAAAATAAAAGTCTTACTGAGCCCAAACTTTTGAACAGTCATATAAACTCTGAACGAGTGCCGCAGGAATAAAGTGTGTTTATACTGACATCAGACCTCACTGAAAAATATAAAAAGTATCATATGACAGAAAATATCAAATATACAACAGATATAAATTGTTTATATTTACATTAACATTAATGTGACAGTATGCTTACTGAGCAGAAAAAAGCAAAGGCAGTTAATGAATGTGTTCATTTCATCTGAAATCAGGACCATTCCTTCTGATCTGGATAATACATTTTTTTTATTCACACATATATATATACATATAGATATATTAGTGCCGTTCAAATGATTAATAGTGAATAATTTTATCCAAAATATATATATATTTTTTTTTTACATAATATACATGTTTAATGTGTTTATTTTATTATGAATATATAAATACAAACACGTGCATGAGACATGTTTATATATTAAATATATTTATATATAATATAAAACTATATAAATGTATATACATGTTAATATTTTCAAGATGCACTGTATGTGTGTCTTTATATAAACATAATAGGCTAATTTTTGCTTTTATTTTGGATTTAATTAATCGTGATTAATCATTTGACTTGTATATATATATATATATATATATACTTGTTAAGGTTTTAGGAATAATTTAAATCAGTTTTTCCAGACCTGGAACTCACATCTTAACTATTTAATGCATTAATATATATAAAAAAATCACACACTGATGTTTTTAAACAGCATCATCATTCCACATCAACAGATATGATCTTATATTTTTAAATGATGTATTATAAGAGAGTATTTTACACATCAGACCACTGCAATAAAACATAGTAGCAGATATTGTAGACATATTGTGCGTCATAAATAAAAAACACACATAAAGAGGAATTTAGGAGTAAAGGTCAAAGGTCATCATCTATCCTGTCTCCTCTAATAGACGCATCATGCATTCGAGTGTTAAAACTGGCTGATATTTTCAGGTTTTCCATGATTTTTGAGTTGTTGATTGTTATACGTGTGATTGATATGAATGAATATGTACACCTCACAAACTCTGCTGAAGTATTAGCATGTAAATGTACATAGTCTGTAGAAGCAAAGGTCAAATATTTATCAATCTCTCTCTCTATATAAACACATATATGTATATAAACAGAACAGACGCTGTTATTTTTGCTTCAGACACAATGCTGGTCCGTGTAAATACTCTTTGAATAGCCGCGGTTGCTGTGAAGGTCTCGCGTGCGTTTGCTGAAGAACCAGACGCACAAATGAACTGAAAGAGATCTGGATTGCGACAGAGATTAAACCCAAGTCACACGTTTACCTCTTACGGATGCTTGTTGTGTGCTACGTCTAAAAACCCGTTTTACCTCCGTGATGTGATGAAAGTGGAGGAGAAGAATCCTCCTAATGTGAGTGTCCGATGAGTGTGTCGAGTAACTTATCATCAGTCCATTTTACGCTTGAGTTTGACCATCTTTAACTAAATTTGACTTCAGGTGACGCATTAATCCAGAAGAATATCAGCAGACCAGGTGTAGCCGATCTGAAATGCAACACGTCATTTTCGCAGCTAAACGCTCTGATTTTCGTTTCTTGGAGCAGGTTTGTGAGGAACGCAGAGGTGAAGATGAACTTGTTTTCTGTATCTTGATACGGTGGTTTTGTAGTTTGGTTTTATATATTACCAGGGTTTTATCAGAGCACAAGCCCGTCGGCCTGCCGTTTGTGTTTTAGCAGGTTTAAGGCAGCGTCTAATGATTTAATAAGTCATAAACAAACATGCAAGGATTGGGAAGCGTTATTTGGAAAATGATTTGTGTGTGTGTGTGTTTTGGGGATTATTGTAAAGATGCTCTGATGTCTCAACTAGATGTTTGTAAATCTGCCGCATGCTTTGCATTCATTACCTACAAATGTAATCTCCATCTTGAAACACTTTTATACAGCTTTTTGGCAAAAACAGAAATACCCAGGTAACGCAGATACTCCGTCACACAGTGTCAGCCGCTAATAACCATTTAGATCGCATGCAGCCGCTGATTTCTGAGCAAGCAACTTTAAAGGAATATTTCACCCAATTGCAGTGAATGGGTGCCGTCAGAAGTCCATAATCCATCATAACACTAAGAGGTCTGGTCTGAATCAGGAGATGTTTTGGTCATGCTGGATTTGTCTTCTCCAGATGTTAAGTGGGTTATTGTGGTGTTTTTATTCTGACGGCACCCATTCACTGCAGGCATTCCTCCAGATCTGATGAAGAAACAAAGTCATCTCTGAAGACCTGAGGGCGAGCGCATTCACCGCACATTTTCATTTCTGGGTGAGCTATTCCTTTAAGTCGTGCATTTCCAAGAAAACAATATCTCATCGCCATTACTCACAAGCTCTTAAAGGAACAGTCGACCCAAAAATGAAAGTTTACTCACCCTGGAGTATTTCCAAACCTGTATGAATTTCTTTCTTCTGCCGAACACAAAGGAAGATATTCCATCGAGTCAATGGTGACCCAAACAGCCTGGTTACTTTCTTCAAAATACATATTCATACAGGTTTGGAACTACTCCAGGGTTAGTAAATAGGACATTTTTGGGTGAACTAAGTTCTCACCGCCTCACCGCGTATATCTGATCAGTATCACTTAGCAGACTGGTTAATGACTCGGTTAACCACACAAACCAGCACAGACGGCGTGTGTATATTGGTGTGCTGGGGTTTTTAATGCTGCATGCTCTTTCACCGTCATGAGTCCTGTCCGGTTCTTATTTATTTACTGTTACCGATGTGTTTCATGCTCAATTTACACTCGAATAAACGGGGGCCAAATAAACGGAGCGTCATTTCCTCAGAGGATTTTTTTTTTTTTTTTTTACATTTTGTGTTTTATATGAAGAGGCCCTGTGTGTCAAAATGTGTTTTAAATGGAAAACTGGAATAATTTGAGATGGGATGTTCAGAGTCTCATGAAGCTTAAAGAACAACATCCTTCATCCGAATGTTATCTCCATAATAAAATCAATCATTTTTAATTACTTACATTTGTGCATGCATTTTATTCTAGTTTGTTTACTTCTCAAATATGACGTATTTCTCAGTGAGAATATTCATTTTCTTATTTAGTAAGATTATCTGTCAGGATGATGGAGTAAAAACAACTTCGTATCTAGTTGATTTCGGTGAATCTAATTTATTAAAAGCATTTTTTCTTTGAAAAAGTTGTTACAAAATCACATTTTACTAAAATATTATGAATACAAATATTTATTTCTTTGGTATAACATCATTGATGAATAAAAAAAATAAAATAGAATATTAAAATAATCTAGTATCACATCCTAAAATATTCATAATTATATGTAGTTGTAAAGTTAAATGCGTTGTAATATTTGCTGAATGTTGCATTGCATTATACTGACTAAAGGTGTAACAATTAATAGATAAGTATTATAACTTATTTTGGTTACAGTTATTCATGAGATCATGCTGCATTACAATTCATAATTAATGCATTAAAATAATTTTATAATGCATTGTATTGAACAGCTTCAAGCATAACCAAAACTTAAGGTAAAAAGTAGAAAAATGTTTAAATAGAGCTGTTCAAATAATCCTAAGAGGTTCCACTGCAGGCCACACGGATTCTGTCAAAATACACAAAAATGACAAATATTACTGACATATGTGCATTCGTTAAAATAGATTAAAGAGTATATCAAAAGTATTGGGTTGATGGTTAGATGACTGTGATGAAGAGTCATAACATTCTCCTGGAGCTGAATGAGTCTTCAGTCATGTCTCACTTCATCTCAGATGTTTCTCCTGAAAGAGACTGTGGTGTATAAATGAATTTCATGAAAAGATCATATTAGGTTTTTGACTAATCTCTTTTCTGAAGACACACGTGAGATCACCGGGGTCTTTTCCTCAAGAGAAACATCTGAGGAGTGGTTTGTCATGCGGTGGTTTTCATGCATCTCTATGCGCTCTGATGTTTGCATGCACGGCAGGATCTCAAACACACGTACCTCCTGACCATACATCCAAACCTACACTGTGGTGGGACGAAAACTCCCGAAAACATGTCCTTAAACCATCAGATGCACAAAACAACACGTTCAGTAAACTACAACTCTTGTTTACCTCCAAATATTTATGTGCAAACTTACTCAGTGATTAAACTGCTGCAGTATTTAGTATATTACGGTATAAAAACGATCGCAATACAATCATTTCGTTTCAAGTGTACATTTAAAAATATAATAATATAAAAATACACTATATTCCTGCTGTCATAAGAATGTCACATTAAAAATAAAGACTATTTTTGTAGCTCTGAAGGGACAGTTCACCCAAAAATTAAAAGACTGTCATTTGCTCTCCAAACAGTTGATGGTAGCCATTGACTAGAAAATACTATGGAAGTCAATGGCTACCGTGAGCTGTTTCATTTCTAACATTCTTAAAAATATATTTGTGCTAAGAACAGAATGAAGAAACTCATAACAGGTTTGAAAGCAACTTGAGGTTGAGTAAATGATAACGATTTTAATTTTGAGGTGAACTGTCCCTTTAAGCAGAAGGTAACGCGCGTTACCGGAGTCCAGGCGCTGCTGCAGCGGTGAATGATACGTGCGGATGTAGCCCGCAGGACTCAACAGCGCCTCCATCTGGAGCAGACGAGACACCGCGGCCTGAGGAGGAACTGACGCGTCCTTCAGCACTTCATCCGGAAGCAATGTAGATTCCTGTTCAGGTAACACACATAAGCCACCTCTCATACATTATCCACAAATGCCATTTAGGCATCAACTGACGTGGCATTTTTGAATGACTTTTCGAAAATGGCGCGTTATCTTAAAAACTGTGCGAAAGACTGCCAGTTACTTGTATTGAGTTTTATAATTATCCTGGAAGATTACACTGGCAAAACTCTACATTTTGTTCTTCATAATTTACTCACAAATGTCATTCAGGCGTCAATGCTGTTGATTTCTGAACTGAACGCTGAAAAAAGGAAAAAAGGTCCAATTCGACTGTTTGGTAACAGTCTAGAGGCGGAATAGTTACGCTCAGCACATTTGCATATAACCGTGCTACAGCCAATCAGAGCAGACCTCCTCATTACTATTCATGAACCTTCCAAATAAGGCAAAAACAGACTGTT
>JAUCMS010000061.1:1113839-1131079 GCA_032357445.1 Enteromius radiatus
AACTTTGTTTTCTCAGAACTCTGATTTTATTTCCCAGATCTCAATTACATTAATATAAAAGCAACACCAATTTTCTGTTGTATCAAAGCATAAGCGGTCTGAGTGGTATATATTACAAAACGGTCTGTCTGTGATTCAGCAGTGCAGCATTAAACTCTTCACATTTTTGAAATAGAATTCACAGTAAGCGTTAAACAGTGTTTCATTGCTGGTCCCTGAGCGTCTCGATGTTCAGCAGCATACCTCCCTCGGTTCTCAGCACCAGCTGATAGAGCCGCCGCACCGGTCTGGGGCCCGGCAGGATCCGGAACCGGGACAGAGTCTGAGCCACCACCACCTTCATCTCCGCCATCGCGAAGTTCTGCCCGATGCAGTTCCTGGAGGACCACAGGATCATATACAGAGGTATAGAGTGTGTGTGTGTGTTTATAAGTGTCATTTCTAGTTATTTACTGTATATCCAGTATAATACTGCAAATTCCCTTTACAGTAAATAACTCAGGGTTGCCAGGTTTTCCAATAGTTTTTTTTGGACAGGATTCCTGGTAAAAAAAAAAATATTGCATTCCAGTGGGGTCAAATTTACTAAATTTGGCCTTGCCTTGCATATCAGGAGCTAAATATCACATTATTGGGGTCATTTCAAACCGTGGACATTAAAAACATCCCGTGGAAAGAGTAGCTCATTTCTGAGGGAAAACTTGGCAATACTGAAATAACTGTAATACCCTTTGCATCATGGTAGTTTGACGTCAAACCCTACATACAGAGACTTACTAACTTTTTTCAAATGACGGGATACTACTGTATTTGCAGTAATAGCTTCTTTGACTGACTGCACTGGATGTCGCGTCACTTGTAATGATCGCAAAATATGTTTGAGCGCTTGGAGTACAACTGTACTCATTTATTGTAAAACGGTACAGTTTGTTACTGTACATTTTAATTACAGTAATTTACTAACCTAACAGTGTGTGTGTGTGTGTGTGTACCTGGGTCCTGCTGAGAAGGGAATGAATGCGTGAGGTGAGCGTTTGTGTGAGTTCTCCGGGTCGAAGCGGTTCGGGTCATAAACCTGCAAAGAAAAAACCTCTCAGAGAAACTCATTGACTGTCTCCAGCTCAGGTCTGTCTGGATCGGGTCATGGACACCAACACAACACAGCACAACTGTTTATTTTAGTTTCATTGAGATACTGTGATGTTTTGAATATTTTGTAATTTTTATCATTTCTTTTTTCATTAAGTTTAGTTAACATTTTGGTAATTTTGTAGTTTTTGTAATTTTACTCAAAACATAAATACCAAATGAAAGTAAAACTAGAAAATTAGGGTGCCTTGAAATAAAATCATTTATTTATTGTGTGTATTATTTTAATAAGAAAATACATAAAATAATGTTATTGTTTATTTATTTCATTACAGCTTTGGTATTGTTTAACAAAACATTAAACAGAAATACAGAAATTAATATTAATAGTACATAATATTAATAACTAAAATGAAAATGAAAAGTATACATATAAAAATAAAAACTATTAAAAATTTAAAATATGAATAAATATGATATAGATTATCTGCTTAGTGACTGAGTGGACTGACCTCAGGATCGGGCCAGACTTCAGGGTTTCGATGGACTCCATAAATACTGATCAAACAGAGACACCCTGCAGACACACAGATGCAGCAGTGTGAGCCTCAGCATGGCCATGGTGTGTGTGTGTGTGTGTGTGACGCTCTGACCCTCTGGAATGACGCAGTCTCCAGGCGTCGTCATGTTTTGTGAGTAGTAGCGGGTGAGCGCCAGGACGGGCGAGTGAAGTCTCAGACTCTCTTTGATGCACATGGTGGTGAAGGGCAGCTGACTCAGATCCTCCCTACACAGTGTGCATACAACACATATAACACACAGATCATGTGCTACGATTGCAATGTGCTTGACTTTGACCTTTATTATCATTCATTTTAATTGTAACATTAATTTTTACACTTTATTAAAAATACAAAATAATATTTTTTTTCAGAAATTTAAAAAAAAAAACAATATATATATATATATATATATATATATATATATATATTATTTGACTATAATGTTCTGTATGCCTTATTTTATTTTTCAATTAAAAAATAATTATTAATTTATTTTAACTATATTTGTTTCTAGATTTTAACTGAATGCATTTTTTATTTGACTAATATATGTGGTCATTAATAAATGTTTATTTTTCCTGCATTGTAAACTATGATTTTTCTACATAGTTGTATAATTTACAGTTAAAAAATTATTTAATCATTGTTTTAGATAAACTACATTTAAAACATGCAAAATATATATTTTTTACATTTAAAACATTTATTCCTGAGACTATAGCCAGTCTGTGTTTGTGTGAGAGTTTCTCTGACCAGCTGATGTCGTTCTCGTCTCCGTCCCTCAGCACTGATCTGATTTCGGCTCGGCAGCGCTCCTGATGATCCTGATGCATCGCCAGGTTGTAGAAGATCCAGGAGAGGGCACTGGCGGTGGTGTCGTGACCTGAGGAAGACGTCGGTGAAGCTTCATCATCCAAACACACACAGAACCAGTGAATATGAACAACAGCACACTCACCGGCAAACATGAACATATCAGCATGAGCCTTGATCTCCTCGTTTGTGAGGCCCTCGCCGTTCTCATCCTGAGATTACATCACATACATAACAGCTTGTCATCTATACACCACTTGCCAAAATAGGGAATAATTACATCAAATAAATTGTAAAATGTTTTTAAAAAGTAAAACAGCTGATATTTATGTGAATATGTGTTTATTTCTGTGATGCGCAGCTGAATTTTCAGCATCATTACTCCAGTCTTCAGTGTCATTTATCACAGTACTGTTTTAAAATTAGAGGTCAGGAAAGAAATGAATACTTTTATTCATCAAGGACACATTTAACTGACCAAAAGTGACAGTAAGGAGATTTTTAATGTTACAAAAGATTACAAAATATATGCTTTTCTTTTGAGAATCTGTATATTAGAATAATTTCTGAAGATCACGTGACACTGAAGACTGGAGTAATGATGCTGAAAACACAGCAATAAATGACACTTTAACACATATCCACAGAGAAAACTGTTTAAAAAATGTTTTTTTATACAAAATAAAACACTAAAAACTGACAATAAATGCTAAAAGTGAGTTAAGGCATCACAACATATAAATATAAGTAGTTCAGGCAATTCAACTTTTAATTAATATAACAAAGTATTTCTGATCAAATAAATGCGTTGTACATTGTTGAAAACACATACTCTGGACAGCAGCAGTAAGTCGATGAGGTCCGTGTCTTTCTTCTTGTATCCTCCCGTGTACTCCAGGTTTTCCGTGCGGCTCTTGGTGGATCCCTGCTGGTCGAGTTGGGAACGGCGCTCTTGTACGATTTTAGCGGTGAACTGGTGTACGATGTCGCAGGCCTTGCGAAAGCGCCGGCCCTGTTCGGAGCGCCAGTAGAGCCAGTCCCAGTGATAGGGCAGGTAGTGCTGTCTCTTGACCAGCAGCTTGGACAGCTCCAGAATCGCTGAGATGTACTCGCTGGGCTTCCTGAGAGACAGAGCGGAGTTTAGCAGACAGTTTTGCTGCATCGGTGTGTGTGACGTACAGACACACACTCACCCCTGACAGTGACTGTCGCAGCTGAAGGTGCATTTGAGCAGACTGTCTAGAGTCATCGAGCTCATCTGCTCGAACATCTCCAGACTGACCTGCCCCTCGGCCAGCAGGTGGCGCCACTTAGCCTGAGTCACACACACACACACACACACACACACACAAACAACCACAGAACACACACGGCTGGTCGTGAAGAGCTCACACACTTCACACACACACACACATTCATCTTCCGCTTTCAAGGCAGTGTGAAAACAAACACTATTGTGATGACTCTTCAGCTCACAATATCACTGTAAAATCTAACAAAAATAATGTCTTGTTTAAAGAATATGGAGCATTTAAGAATAAGAACACTAAAATACAACATTAGGATTTATGCATTTTAAAAAATCTAAAAATTTTTGTATTATGAATTATTATATATATGTTATTAGTTATTAAAACTGAAATAAAATGTGAAAATATAAATAAATGAAAAATGTATATATATATATATATATAAATTCATGAGACCTTAGTTTTAACCTTTTTTACTTGTTAACTAAAAGAATGTTAATTAAAATAAATGTTTACTAAAAAACAATTACAAACTTTTTTAACTAGTTGCAACGATTCTCATTTTAAATGTTTATTTTTATGTGCTAAAATAACTCAAATTTAAATAAAAGTCAATGAAAACTATATACAACAAAAATTTTAAACATTCAAATATAAAATGAAAAACTGATTGAAAATATTAATATGAATGATACTAAAATATGACTGTTAACATGGCAACCTTTTGTATTTGTGTACTAAAACTACTAAAATTTACTAAAAATGTAATAATAAATGATATAATAAAAATAAAATATAATAAAAAAATTCAATAAAAACGTAAAATTAACAAGAACAAATTCAAAACATTAATAAAGCCTACGATAATATATTAGCAACACTAAAAATACAGTCAATACTAGAATTTGTTCTATTTTCTCCTCCTGATTTTGCAGTGAAATCCTGAGCTGGAGCTGTTTCGTGAGACCCGCCCTGTAGTCTCAGATGGGTATCTTGATGTTTGGTGTATTATCTCTGCCAGCACAAACACTGCATCTGTGAGACGTGCTGAACATCACGAAGCACACAAACCTCAGGAAACCATCTGATTACTTGTCCTATCAGCACTATCTCCTCACATGCACAGAAGCAGCGAGAGGTTAGTGGTGTTTGGGACTCACATGCATGCTGTTGGTGGACTGGTTAAAGATGTGAACGTATTTTTTGAGGATGTCGAAGTGGAACGCGGGGGTCAGAAGTCGTCGATGGCGTGACCATTCCTGACCGCTCTGCAGCAGAAGACAGTGACCTGCAAAACACGCAGGAAGCGCTTTAGAGACAGGAAGTTACACTTTTTCCGAGTTTAGGGGCAGTTGCAGATTTAATGTTTTGAAAGAAACATCATCCCCTCACCAAGGCTGCATTTATTGAGCTAAAATATAGTAAAAGCTGTAAAATTGTGAAATGTTATTAGCTGTTTTCTGTGTGAATCTGTGTTAAAGTATTTCTGTGATGTTCAGCTGTTAAACACAGCCGTGCTCAACATGTTTGTGGAAACTGTGATACATTTCATTTTTAGGATTGACAGATGACTGGAAAGTTCAAAAGAACAGCATTTATTGAATATAGAGATGTTATAAATGTCACTTTCGATGAATAAAAGTATTCATTTCTTTCAAAACAATTTGACCCAAACTATGAACCAGAATGCTGCAAATCTTGCACACTGATGAGGACAGAGAGTTTAGACATCACTTACCCAACCAAGGTTTCATAAACCCATAAAAGATCTTGTCTTTGAAAGTGATGTTTGCTGCCAGAACAAACACAAAGAGTTTCATCTTATTACGACACTTCATTCATGTCTTATTCCTAAACTCTTGAACGCTCCGGAATATATTCGTTTGTGTCTTCATCAGATCTGGAGGAGTGTCTCAGCAATGGAAGTGAATGGGTGCCGTCAGAACGAGAGTCTGATAAAAACATCAGAATAATCCACAGTCCATCAGTTAACATCTGGAGGAGACACAAGATCAAACTAATCCAGCATTAAGATGATTTGAACTCAAACATGAATAAGTGTGAATCAGGAGAGAAATCTGCACAGTTACAAGAAAACAAAGTGAGATTAAACCAAGTTATTATGGATTATGGACTCATATGTGAGTTCAAATCATCTTAATGCTGGATTAGTTTGATCTTGTGTCTTCTCCAGATGTTAACTAATGGACTGTGGATTATTCTGATGTTTTTATCAGCCTCTCGTTCTGACGGCACCCATTCACTTCCATTGATGCAGAGACACATTCCTCCAGATCTGATGAAGAAACACTCCTCCTGATCTCAGATGAGATGCCGTACGGTTATTGTGTTACCTGAGGCTGTCAGGAGGGATTTGATGTAGTCTGGGTGGAAAAGCCGGACCATGTCGTAAAACGGACCCAGATACCAGGCGCAGGAGTGACGGTACCTCCTGACCAGATCATCCACGGCCTGCAGGCCCTCTTCATTATGGCCCATCTGAAACACACAGCAGCTGGATGAGCTGAGGAACATCTCTCGTGGGCTTCTGCTATAATTACGGCTTCTGTGGCTTTAACACTCGACACCATGTGAAGGGTTAGCTGACGCTAAAAACACTCACTGCATATACTACACACTACACAGAGTATGTGTCATGAGAACATTCCATTTCAGCATTTTACAAACATCATCAGAACGATACTTTTGAATGTTCTGAAACAATAGTAACATTTAAAACAATGTTTTTGTTCTAATGTTTTCAGAGATCTTTGAACAAACATTCTAATGGAAGAACATTATCAGAACGTTGTGAAAATGTTCTCTATCAGGCGAGCAGGTGACCATGTTTATATAATAGCAAATGCTAGTTTCTCAATTATTTAAAGAAATTTCAGCATTTTTTTGTTACTGTAAATGTAGCTGAAATAAATGATTTTATTAAAAAATAAATGCAGTGCATGTACTCCTCAGAACAGCATGTGCATAAACATCATAAAGCATGCAAATAACAGGCCTGACTGAAAACACCTGATCAGATCAAACCGTGAGCTCTGAGACACCAGTGACCTTCTGCAGGGTGCAGTAGCTGTATATTCAGGCTTCTCTATTGTATTTCAGCTGATGCATTCATCCATAGAGCTATCTGAACAGTCACAATATCATATGAGAACCTGTTTTTCTGCTTTGTCTGCCAAATGCATGACGCTGCTCATTGGACATGTGCTTGTGAAACGACAAGGCAATGCAGCAACTGCTTTTCTCTTTCATTTCTCTTTTTAAGAATGTTCCCTGTTGTACTTCGGCACTTGAGAAACAACATTTCCTCTGCTGGTAGGTCAAGAATATGGTGTAAGAGACTCAGACACTGCAATGCAAAATATACCGGAGAAAACATTTGTTGTTTAGAAAACGGTTGTACTGTATTTTCCAGCGAACAAAACCTGTTGCTAACATTTCCTTTAGGTTATGACACAAACGGTTTCTAAAAGGTTTTTTCTTGATTGTTACGGGAACGAGTCTGAAAACTTAAAAAATGTTACATTTAACTAAAATGATTCAGAAAACAATTATGCACTATCTATCTATTTACAGTCAAACCAATATCATAGTGAAATTTAAACAAATTTTGGACCAAATATTATTCAGACCATATTATAAGTGTTTTGTTAAATTACTAATGCAAGCTCTATTACACTAAACACACACACACACACATACAAATCGCCCTGCAACAATAGAAACCATCAGTAATGGTTGTACTAGTTGAGTAATGAGAATTTTGTATTCAATCCTACTGAAATATATCCCAAAACACACTACAGGAAATATTTGTTGATGGTTTTAATGGTTAAAAGTAGTTGGTTCGTAATGGTTTTTGGAAAGCATTAGAATTCCTGTGATGGTTTGTCAGGTGAACTCACTAGTCCCATGTGTCCCATGATCCAATTTCTCTGCGGCGGCTGATTGAAGCATCGCAGCGCGCGTCGTTTGAGCGCGAGACGCGTCGCGAGCGCGCACAGGAGCGCCGCGGCGGAGAGCGCGAGGATCCGAAACACCGAGCAATCGGAGAGAAACCCGATCAGACTCATCATCAGCCTCCACCGAAAACCTGCGGAGAAAACCTCTTTAAAAAAGAGAAAATTAAAAATGAAATAAACTGCATCGCACTTAAGCGCGTGTAATATACAACATACAAACCTATATATGCTCTTAAATACGCGTGTGCCCGCTATAAACACTCAGTGTCACATGAATAAGTAGTTTATGATGCGCTGCTGCTGAAGTCTTCTTGTCAGTTGAAGTTCACTCGCAGTTCCGGGTCCTGGTGCATCATTATTAACACGCAACATATGATAGATTGCGCATCATACATGACTGATGAAGGATATGAAGCGTGCACATTCACTTGAGGTTAATGGAAAATTATTTTGATCAGCACATAGGCCTACCGAAGGTGCTTAAGATCGAGGCTCCGCACACGTCCAAGTTTTAAATGTTGTAAATGTTAATATGATAGTGTATTCTTAATAATAATTCATGTATTAATAATGTAATAATTTATTAACTAGAGTGTATTTGCATTTCAACCCGGAAAACAAACATGCAGTGAATGAAAGTAGTTGGTTACAGTATGTTTGTGTTGCAGAGACATTTTTCGCACCGGCAGATGGCGCTGCTGTAACATGCAACACAAGAAACAATATATAATAGTATTATATCTATCTATCTTAGCCGACAAAAGTTTTATTTAAATTTAGGCTTATTTTTAATACTCTGTTTAAAACGTCCGTTTTTCACCCTGTGATTACAACGTAATTTAAAGGTTACAAAACAATTATATCGTTTTAACAACGTCCCAGTATTTATACAACCTTTAAAAACGTTTTTAACTGCACGTAACGTGCGTAGGTGTCACGTGACCTAACTATTTTGCTCATTTTCATTTCTGAAATTAGGCTAATGATTTTTTTTTCTTCCTCATTTTAATGGTTAATTTGTGTGTGTATATAGCCTAACGGCTTTAGCTTTACTGTTAAATTATCATTTAAAATTGAGGAAAACGTTTGGATATTAGCCCTAGTTGCTGTTTGACGTTTTATCTTACAATACTGACTTTTGTTTTCATCTCAGAATTGCGGAATATAAACGGGCAATTCTGACTTTTTTCTCTCACAAATTTTCAGAGTAAGAAAGTCAGAATTGCGAGTTAACAGAAATATTCTCAGAATTGCTAGCTTACCTATCATGCAATTCTGAGGGAGTTTGTATCAGGCAATAAAGTCACAAATAGGCCACGCTTTTTATTCAGTAGTAATGTTCTATTTTTGTAATAAAATGTTTTATTTTTGCAGTAATCGTCTGTCAGTCTGTCCACATACATAGACTTAATAAATACTTATTTACATATGTCAGTTGCAGACTGTGAACTACATGTCCCATTATGCCCCGCGGCGGGCGCGCGCCTCGCAGACTGGAATGTGTGGAATGTGTTTCCTGTGTTTGGCTGCATCATGAGCAGCGCAGCTCCGTTCTTCTGCTCGGTCTCCGCGCTTTTCCGTGAGTTTCGGCGGAGATCGCGAGGCGAATGAGCGGCTCTGAGGCGCTTCAGTGATGGCGGAGCCGCTGCTCAAACGAACCTTCTCCAGACTCCGCGCAAAAGAGCGATTTCGCCGCAAGACGGACCCCAAACTGAACGGTGAGAGACCCGAGCGCCTCAGAACTCTGTACAGTTAGAGTTCATTATTACTACAGGACAGCCGGAGTTTAGTATATATTGAATATATTATAATATATTACAATATATTGTTCTGAGATGCAGAAAAAAGTTTAGAGCTGAAATTGTGACAAAAATGTTGTAGATCTGTTACTTGAAGTTAATTAAAATTAGTTTGTTACTTTTTAAAAAATAAAATTAGACGCTTTTCCTAGCCTATATGTTCAAGCTGCTATTATATAAGCTACTTTATACAAAGAGAGATACATAAATAAAACCATAAATAATACATAAAATAATACAGTTCCAGCTCTCTACGTTCATCATGGACTTATTAAGCTGATTTTAAAAACTAGAGAGAGAGAAAAAAAAAAAAAAATATATATATATATATATATATAATTATTATTATTATTGTTATTTTATTTTATTATTTTTTTTGGAGCAGATGGTGATGTTTCTTTTTCAATGTCTGATCCAATTTACTATCTATATATCTAATTTATGTACACACACACACAAAAGATATATAGCCTATAATAAAGACGTCACTATTTGCTCCAATTCTAATAAATAAGTCAAATAAAAACAATATTTTCATTTTCTAAAGATGCTATTTTGGGGCATACTGTTGTGTAGGCTATTTATATTTGTCTGCAGACTCATTTATTTGCTTTTACATCATTTTTTGTGAGGTCATAAGTCAGCGTGTCCAAACTTCTGACCGCTAGATGAATTGGTTTGCTCATTTTGGAGAAATGCTCATGTTGTCTATCTCACAAAGAGAGCTCTGTGCTTTGGCATAAGGCAGCTTTAATGCTTCTTTCTCATGTGATGAGGTTATTTTGATGGAGCGGCAGACAGCGGGTGACTAACGCTGCTGGATCTTGAGAAAACCATTGTGAGTCGTTACATAATGCGTTCATTAGAGAGGAGAGCAGCTCCGCATCACTCTGTGTCGCACGTACAGCATCACTGTTTAACCCCGTCAAGCCGAAGAATAGCATTTTTTGGCTTTAGACAAAATATAAACATATTAAAAAATATAAATATGAAGTACATATCAGGGGGTGAAAACTTTTGAACAGGATGAAAAATATATATTTTTTCCATATAGTACTGCCTTTTGGAAGCAACAGAAGATACTTGCATGTTTCTGGAAGACAAATAAAATAAAATGTGCCTTAATCTTCAAATGTAAAAAGTGAAAAAGACATTTGAAATATGATGAAGCAGGCTCTATAGGGTTAATCTATTGCACCCACTTCACTCTGAATAACTGAGCGTGCTTAGATAGAGTCTCTCGTGTATTAATTTGTAGGCTCTAACAAACATTACATTCAGACTCGAAGTGACCGTGTGTTGGTTTAGTCTGGTTTTATTTACTCAGCAGCTCATTCACACAGCTCTCGTTTCTTTAATACGCTCTTTAGTACAGTGATGGAAACAGTGTTTATTATTTGCATGATAATACTCTGAGGAATAAATGTAATCTCCTTTTAAAGGAGCGCTGTTGTTGTTTTGCGCGAAGGTGAAATCAGTAAACAGAGTTGATAGGTTAGGCGTGAGTGTTTGAGTTTTTGAGCGTGCTGAGATCATACTCTCAGGAGAGAAACCAGTGTGTTTGGACTTGATCTGTGATGTTCTGATTTATAAAGGAACACGTGATTTTTGGGTTTGACTTTCTTTGGTGCAACGCAGAAAGAAGACGTTTAGTTGAATGTTCGTGCTGCTCTCTTCTCACACAGGGACAGGGGAGGCTTTTATTATTATTATTATTATTATATATTATTTGTAGACTTTTGAGCTCCAAAAAGTATAAAATATCCCATTTGATATTTCATTAACACTTTATAATAAGATTCAATTTGTTTACGTTAACAATGAAAAAAGGATAATTGTTATTTAACATTTAAATTAGTGATTTATTATGTATATATGTACTGTATATAGCCTATGTACATTTATTTATATATATATATATATATATATATAGATTTAATATTTATATTGTATTAATATTAAATCAATAAATAAATATATTTAATATATTAAAATAATTTTTTCTGAAATATATAAATGCATGTGTATTTATGTATACATATAACTTTTGATTTTAATTAATTTATTATCTTATTATTATTCAATGAACAAACATGTGTTTTTATTCTCTGATGATAAAGACTCTTTTTTTTTTTTTAGTTGATTTAATTTAGTTATTTTATAGATTAACGAACATCAACTGCATTTTGGAGAATTTACTTTCATGTCTTTCTCTGCTTTCTGTTATGTCTAAAATAGGAAAAGTAGTTTTGCTGTCTGGCTTGTGTTAAAGCTCTGGAGAGTGTGTGTGTGTGTGTCATCGTGCAGTCATTGTGGCAGTATGTGAGGAATGAGAACGAGAAATATTGATAAGAGCCCGAGAACAAGAGTGTGTCTATTCAGATTCAGTGCTGTCTACACAGGCAGCTCCCTTCAAAGGCAGAATCCTAACTCAAATGAACCCTCAAAAGTGAGTGATTTGAAGTGCTCTCATTGACAGAAACACCAAGATATGATTCCCCAACTAAAGGAAACTGCGCACATACACTAACATTTCATTTAAAATGTATAATAAAGTAATATTGTAAAATAATATTTAAATGAAAACACATATATATATATATGCATTAATATATACAGAAAGTTAAAACAAAAGAAATCTTTTGTAACATTATAAATGTTTTTACTGTCACTTTTGCTTACTTTAGTGCATTCTGATGAATAACAATAATATATATATATATATATAGTACATATATAATTTTAATTTATTTTTTAACCAGCTTCTGAATGGTAGTTTATCCCAAAAATATTGAGCAGCACAACTGTTTTCAATATTGATAATAATCAGAAATGTTTGTTGAGCAGTAAATCAGTAAAACTCAGCTGATCATCACAGAAATAAATTAGACTTTAACTCATATTCACAGAGAAAACAGATATTTTAAATTGACTGTATTTTTATCAGATAAATGCAGCCTTCCTTTAGGAACGAAGCTGAAAGTATGTGAGAATCTGAGTCCGAGAGAGAAGGAAGGAATGTGAACTCTGTGCGGGAATAATGATCCCAGCTGCAGCTTCACGACTGTTCAGAGCCGTATCACTGCGTCCCAGAGGAGCGAGTGTGTGTGTTGTGTTGTTGATCAGCTCTTGTTTCCACCGTGCATCTGTGAACCACATGAGAGTCCAAAACAGCAAACTCATTGGCTCAGTTTTCCTCGTTCTTTGACTCCTCGAGTGTCTGCCTGCAGCGACTGAACACTCGTTTATTGAAGCAAAATTCCTTTAAACGATCATCTACTCGTCTCATGTTCCAAACAAACAAACATTGCTCTCTTTCTTTCCTCTCATAGTTCATGTGACTCGTACGCTAGTGGTCCGGTATATGATGTAGTTTCTGTGTTGATGGTGGGATGTTAGGTTTAAGAGATGGCAATTTTAGATTTAGTTACATAAATGAATTACAGAGGTATGGTTATGCTTTATTTTAAGCTGGTTTAGGGTTACCTGCATAATTCTGCATCATTTATTGTTATTATAATAGTAAGTAAAGTACAGATACTTTTTGGTTTTGCTCTATAACATTCTTTTAAGTATTTTTAGTTTTTTTAATCTAATATTTATATATTTTTAAGTTACTGGAAACATCTTTATAGGACTAACAGGAAGAGTTGTATTTTTATTCGTTAACACTAGCAAGGATAAATAAAGACTGTACTTCTTATTGTTAGTTAATTGTCAGTTAATGTTATTCATGTACAGTATGCGTGGTTATAATTAATGAAGAATTAATATAATGAAATTCTTCTGCTCTGTTGTTCTCATTGGTTTTTGAGTTTCTCTGACATCACTTCATCGGAGAAGTACAGCGTGTTCTCGCTGCTCCGCATCAGAATGTAAACATACGCACTTCTTTCTGCTTTATAATTTCTCTCTGGAGTGGCCGTCTAATGCTTCAGGATCTGAAATGTTTATACACAGAGTTAAGTGCAGACTCCAGGCCACAGGACCTCATTGTGCCTCAGATATCTACAGATAACTTCATGTTTTTATCTGTAATCTGCTTCAGTACAAGCCACTGGCCTGAGGAACAGCAATAGATCAGATCTGGTCTGAAGGGTTGTGCTGGAGAGCTAGCCAGTGTGTTAATTAGATCAGTTTTGTCAGGACCTCTCGTGTCACTTCAGCAGGCTTCCTTCAGGTTTTCTGTCTGTTTTTCTGCTGAAAAATATTTGTTTTAAATCCCTTTTTAACGACTTCCTCTTCCTGGAAGCGCCAAGTCACAGCTTGATCAGAGAACAGCGTTAAAACTGTCTGGCCATGCAATAAAACACAGTCACAGTACCATAGTATATCACACACACACACACATATATATATTTCAATTTATGTATATATTTTAATGTTGTTTACAGTGTATTTACAATGTTTGATAAAATATATTTAAAAATGTTATATATAATTGTTTACCTAATTGAAAATATATATTTATTAGTACTATCAAATGATTAATCATGATAAATTACATCCAAAATAAGTTTTTGTTTACACGATATATGTGTGTGTACTGTGTATATTTATTATGTATATATAAATACACACACACACACACATATTATATTTAGTGTTTATATAATAAATATATTTATCTGTAAATAATATAAATATTATATATATATAATTAATTAATTAATGTATTTATATATCCAGTTAGTTATTAAGTAATTCTTTAGTTTATACAGAATACTGTTATACAATTTATTTACTTTAAAATATTATCTATACATTAAAATATACTGTATAAATTGTTTAAATCAAAATCAAAAAACATTAGCTTATTTAGCATCGGCTATTTTTTAGTAGTTATTTTAACTCGTTTGTTTACAGTGTATTTTTTTTTTACAGTGAACACTTTTTTTGGTGCTATGGGAAAGCAGATTATGGGCCCGCGTCCAAACAGAAGTAGAGAGTGATGTGCGGTTTGAGGCTCTCTGTGAAAATATGCAAGCAGAAATGCAGCTGTCAGCATCTGGCTGTACTAATAAACTGATAATGCTGCTCTGGGCCCGTGTTTAATTCTATAATCCTGCTCTAAACAGAGATCTGTTTCCAAACCGAAAAACAGAAAGTCTTCCATCTGATATTTCTCCTGCACGGAAAGAAAACATTCAGTGCAGAATCAAAAATGTGTGGAAAAGCATCAGAATAATAAGATGTCTGTTGGTTTTCTGTGTAAAACTGAAGCAGAGAGAAATCCTGTGCAGATAAGAGATAAGCTCAGAACAGTACAGATTGTTCAAGTTCACTTCGAGGCCCTCAGATGAGACACATTATGCTTTTATGTGTAGTCTCCTTGAATCCTCAACTTAAGTTATCTAGAGAAACAAGACAAAAAAAAATAATGCACAATGTTTAGGGGACATGCATGCTTTTAATAATATGATGCATGATGTTTAGGGGTCATGCATGCTCTAAAATATAGATAACCTCTAAACGTTATGCATAATATTATTTAAAGTCTAATGCATGCTCTAAATAATATAATGCATGACGTTTAGAGGTCATGCATGCTCTAAAAACTATAATGCACAATGTTTCAGGGTTATGCATGCTCTGAATAATACGTAGTCAAAAGTGTCTGCACATCTGCACTAAATATTAATATAATTCATGCCTGTTATATATCTGCACTATATTTCTATTTTATAAACATTTAGTGCAGTAAATATTTATATAATGTATGGCTTATGCTTGCAATCTTTTTGTGCGCCGCTCAGTTCTGACCATCAGAAAGAAATTGTACTCAGCAAGAAGCAAAAATGAAAGAGAGCGTTGAGAGCAGATGTTTAGAAACGGGTTTCCTCTTTCTCTAACGACGGAGGACGTGAGAGACTTGCTGCAGATCTGATCTGATGGCTCAGTCTCTCAGAGGAAACATCTTCACGGGGGATCTGGAGAGAACGAGGCTTCCCAAATTGTGTTTCGCTCTCAAACGTTAGTTTTAAAGATCATGCGTATTTGTTTTGGCTTGTTTTATCGCTGCTCTGTTAGATGAAATGACTCCTAGCAGTTTCTTAATGCCTCTGTTTCGAAACAGAAGATCGGCTTGCATGTTTTCAGTCTTTCCTGACGGGATTATTAATAGTTTGGCTTGTGTTTTCGGGGCAGATGAGAGCAGTACAGGATGTCTCAAATTATGCTGCAGAGATGTGGGCGGCTGAAGGGGGTTCTGGGAAAAACTCTTTAGCCGTTACGCCGTGAATGTTCTCAGCAAACATTGCCACTAATTATTTCACACTGCCAAACATGGTAAATAAACTCAGGAGTAAACAAACATGCACACAGCCTCGTCAGTTTAGCTAGCGAAGCCAAAGTTTTCATCACATCTGATCTTCAAGCTCTCTGTCATGGATTAGTCTTTTCAAACACATCTGTGTTCCTCTGCTTTGACTTCGATCTTTAGTGCTTTAAAGCTGAAATACATTAAACGTACAGTTTTTAAAGACGAAATCTTTTCCAGCAATGCAAATCTTCACTTTCAGCAGTTTAACATATCCTTGCTGAAAAAGATAAAACAATGTACTTTCCTTTATTTGTGACCTTTTCAAATAAACGGTGTTATTTAAAGAATCCTAAAGAAATTCAACATTGATAATAAATCAGTATAGGATCATATAGCACTAAATTCAGTTTTAATCACAGAAATAAATTATATTTTAGCGTATATTAAAATAGAAAAACTTTATTTTAAATTCTAAAAATATAAAAAAAAAATTTCCTGTATTTTTGATCAAATAAATGCAGCCTTGATGAGCAAAAGAGACTTCTTACTAAAATCTTACTTATCCCAAATGGTCATAACTGCACTTCTCTAAGCAAACATGTTATTGATGATGTTGATCATGAGTGGATCTACAGTCTGTAAACGACTGATCTTAAGCTCTATGTGAAGGTTTTCCAGTGCATGTGGATATTTCGAGCTGTAGCAAACTAAATAGAGCTAGAGCAGTTTATCAGTGTGCTGTTTAAGAGAGCCTTCATAAACACCCAGACTGGTGAATGAGCGTCAGAGGTGAAGGGTGAGTCCAGCGTGCCGCCCGTGAGAGCGTGCTTTGTGTGAGCGTGTGTATTCTGGGCTGTTGTAATGAATAGTGAATAGGGTTAAGTGTGTGTGTGTGTGTGTTTCCAGCTGTGAAGGAAAGCCCTTTACACAGACCGCTCATTGAAAACCTCTCAGTGGCCCAACAGCTGTGTGTTTGTCACTGAAATCGCTCCCTGTTTTGGTTTTTCGGACTTCCATGTATGCCACTATTACATTTTTGTTTATTCCTTATTATCTCAATCTTTGAATATATGTATTTCTCCACCTGTAAAGCCAGCAACACCAATGGCATAGACGTTCAGGGAAGCATGAATTGGTAAAAAAAAAAAAATGCATGGATACAGTTGTCCACCAAATGCATAAATGTGCCCCTGGACCACGAAACATAAATGTGCATTTTTCAAAATTGATATTTTACAGCTGATAAATAAGCTTTCCATTGATGTATGGTTAGGCTGAGATACAACTATTTGAAAAATCAAAATACTGAGAAAATCTTGTTTAAAGTTGTCCAAATTAGGTTCTTAGCAATGCATATATTACTAATCGAAAATGAAATGTTGGTATATTTACAGTAGAAATTGTCTATAATATCTTCATAGAACATGATCTTAATGTCCTAATGATTTTCGGCAATGTATTTCTATAAATGCACCTGTGATCTG
>JAUCMS010000061.1:1131179-1157904 GCA_032357445.1 Enteromius radiatus
TAATATCTTCATAGAACATGATCTTAATGTCCTAATGATTTTCGGCAATGTATTTCTATAAATGCACCTGTGATCTGATGATGGCTTCAGGCTCAGGGATGGAAAGCATCTTCCTTCGGTTTATCTGTGCAGATTGTCTATGAAACATCTATAGCTTGTTGCTGTTCGTCTCTCTCCTTCTCTTTTTCTTGGCTGCTTAGGCAAAACAGGAAGTCATCTGCTGGCCCACTTAACGCACTGTAACACGTCCTGCCCAGGGAAGCATTAAGGGGTCTGTGAATTCAGTTTGACTTCTGTAATGTGGCAGCGAACACATTATTAAAATCATAGAGTTTGCACTACATGTTATTATTTCTATTTAAATGTATGCATTTGGTAGATGCTTTTATATAAAGCGACTTGCATTGCATGTCTTGGATATCCAACTTTTGATTTTGGTGTTGGTAGCGCCGTGTACTAATGCTTGAGTTACAGGAAAGCCACTTAAAATGCATTGATTTCGTCTAAATGCTGAATTTGAAACCAGTGACCAGTGAAAATTTTAGTGGGACGAGCTCCCAGAAATCCAAGTTGCTGTATTCCCAATTGATTTGCAAACTCTCTCTGCGCCCTCAAATTAGACTCACGCATTCCTACTTGTCAAACTTTCCATCAGAGCTTCGTGCAGCGTTTAAGCAGCATTTGCGGTTGTGGAGTGTTGTAAACTAGCAACGGTTTTCACATACGAGTGTGCACAGAGCAACTGACCGAGATGTTTTTACTCGGCGCTTCCAGAGCCAGCAGAGATAATGCGCCCGATCTGGAGGGCACACTGGAGTTATTCATGGCTTCTGGAATTGGATAAGATATTCGGCTAACTGTGTGTCACAAGCCACGCTCATAATTTCAAGAGAAAGGGAAAGAACAGATGAGGAGCGAGAGAGAGAGGGGAAAACAGGAGAGGAGGGAGTTTGGAGAAACTTCCAGATGTGCAAGAGGGGAGGGAGAAGGAGATGGTAAAAATCTGCAGCCCTCCTCTCGATGTCTTTTTTTAAAATTCTTTCCAGTTGTCCTCTCTCCTCGCTGCTCTCTGTCCGTCTACGTCACCGTAAACTCATCTCAGAAATGTTGTTTTAGGGAGGAATCAGACCCTGTAAAGGTTAATAGCCCCCAGTTTCAACTTTACTTGTGGTATTTGATATTTCCGAGTGTTGCAAGTCTCCAGTGATCCATTTTTCAAGATCCAGACAAATATTTCGACACCAAATAAGGCCAAAAACGCCTGCTATGGTAATGATTGCTGGTTTCTTTCTTCTTCCTTAGAAGTGACAGGGAAGGTGGACCTTTTCCAAAGCTCTACATCAACTGCATCCAGCTCAGGTCCTGCTGAGACCGAGAGCTCCACCGTGGAGGAGTGTACCAGACGCTCCCAGATCACCGTCTCCAAAAAACAGAACTGGGCCAAGCTTCCCTCAACAAGCAAAGACCCAGCCAGCGTAGATTTGTGCACGAGTCTGGTCTACGGGCCACAGGACTGGGATTCGTGCTCAGGAAAGGCTGAGGACTCAAAACAGGCCTGGAGCCAGAGGACTTTGTGTGAGGATGGCTTGAAGAGGAAGCGGAATGATCTGGAATTGGAGTTCGGATATTCCAGGATGCCGTGCGACTCCGTTGACGCCAGTTTGCCGGAGTTGACCCCTGCATCTACAGCCGTTGTGGATGTGTGCGCCTCATCTAGCTCAGCGAAGATCTCTGGGCAAGGTGCTTACCTCCAGCACCTGGACAGGAGCAGTCGGGCCTGGGTACTGTCCACCGGAAAGCCCCAGTCATCAGATGAAGTCCTCCCAACCAGAATCACAGAGTGGCGGCAGGGCTCGGGCGGAGATGGAAACATTTGGTACAACCCCATTCCTGAAGAGGATGACTCAAGGGCCACCGGAGGAGCGGCTCAGGAAAAATATGGAGATCCCTGGAGAAGGAGAGAAACAGAGGAGTCTGCAAAGGAGAAAAGAGATCAAAAACGATCAGGAGGGTGGAGTCCCACCGGCGTCCATCAAATGAGAGAGACTCAAGCTGAGGGCGACATCACCAGGGCGGATAGTTCGGGTATGGCCAGGTTTTCCATTATGTAAGAGATTGTCACGAGCGAAGCTGCATACTCGCATTTCACACAGCTGCTCGAGCAGCGCAGTTTATAAGTAATGTTGTGCTATTATTGGCATTCACAAACTTCAAAAATAGGATGGGAATCAACCAAATTATGTGTCATTAGAATTTCTATTTCTAAAACCTAGTGAGCTGCCTACCTAGACAGCATTTTAGGTGTGCCCGTGAGGTGAAGGCCGTTCCGAAAGGTAGGCGGCATAATTATAATTGTGCTGTCTTCTTAGAAACCTTCTGTTTTGGATAATTTTATCGCAGCAGTCCTGGAGAAGGCAATTCTAGAACTCGTCACAGAACTTTTAACACAATTAAAAATGGAGTGCTTTATTTAATAATTGTGCATTTTTATGTTAACGCAGTTGGAAAGCTATGTTTTGTTGCCTGTTTAGAGCAGTTATTACCAAAAACGTTCATACGCACCCTGGAGAGTTTAACTCCAACCCTGATCAAACAAGCTAATAAATATCTTCAGGAATGCTAGAAAGTTATAGGTCGGTGCGTTTGATCAAGGTTCTTGATGAGTTAATCCCTAATTAAACACACGTTGACCAGCTAATGAAGCTATTCAGGATCTCTAGAAGCTGCCATTTCTACTCCCAAGGGTCCATTTTTGTTACAAGCCGCACAGATAGATCCCTGAAGTTTCAAAACCAAAGACATCTTCTTTATAAAAGACTTGTCCACACCCCCCTAATCTTTTTAGCAACGTCATACGACCCCTTTAAAGGTTCCTGACCATCTCAAAGGTGAAATTCCTTGTTTCTAACGTTGTGTGTTTCTTTCGGTTCAGATCTGGTTGTGCTACAGTCAGACTGCGTTAGCTCTGCTAGTGGTGTGAAATCTGACAGTCCCGGGGTGCCAAAGAAAAGCCCGGGTGAAGGTGGAAGTGGCAGCAGTGTAATCGACAAGATCAAGTCTCCAGGAACAGTACGCCGGCTTTCTATGAAGATGCGTAAGCTTCCAGAACTAAGACGGAAGCTTAGCCTACGCTCATCCCGTAATCAGCGGCACGGACAAGGGAACGCCAGCGGTGCACCGGGAGTGTCCGAGGAGGCTTCGCCGCCAAACGCACGCAAGGAATCGTCCAACGTCATTAGCAAGTACCACCTGGACTCCAGTGCACCTGCGAGGCCAAGGCGTCGATCCTCTCGAACACGTTCTGCTAGTAAAGGAGGGTATCTTAGCGATGGAGACTCACCAGAACTCTTGCCAAAGCAGGGCTCGGGTCAGGGGTCGAAACGGTCACCTACACCACCACCGCACCGTGGGCCGCAGGATTCACTCGCTGTGGCAGACGCGGAGTCGTACCGCTCGTACTCACTGGCGGATCAGCCTCGCTGCGCTCAGAGACTTTCGGGGCTGCTCACGGTGCATCTGCTGGGCGTCGATGAGCTGCTACGCTCCCCGCGGAACGATGCTGCTAAAGAAGTCTTCTGTGCCATTCAAGTGGACGGGGTGACCCGGGCTCGGACGTCCCTGCTCACCTGTCGAGGGGCGTGTCTCCCTCTAAACCACACCTTTAACCTGGAGCTCGAGAGGGCGCGGCTGCTCAAACTGGTCATCTTAACACCGACGAATGCCAGCGGGAGCAGCGACGCTTCTGCGCCTGCCGCTCCCGCTCGTAACCGGGTGTGCTGTTTGGGTGCTGTGGCGATACCGCCCCTCTTCAAGGGTAAGAGAACAGCTCTTTTGCAAATCAAGTCACAAAGTACAGCAGAAATATACTGGCTTTGATTTTGTGCTTTGCCCTTATCTCTTCTTCTCTTCATCTCGTCTCCTGCAGCGTCTCGCAGTCAGCAGCTGTGTGTCCGTCTAGAGCCTCGCGGTTTGCTGTATTTGAAGCTGACCCTTCTGGAGCAGTTTGTGACCCCGTTCCCCCGCCTCAGTGACCTGCCCCCTCCTAACGTGTTCGGGATGGAGCTGCGCCACCTGGTGGAGAAGGAGGCGTCTGCGCTCAAAGTGCCTCTGATCATTCAGAAGTGTGTTTCTGAGATCGAGAGGAGAGGACTGAGGGTGAGACCAGCTCAGATGTCTCTCAGAGCTAATGTGTGTTTAATATGAGTGTACTGAGAGAGCGTGGTTTCCGTAGGTGGTGGGGTTATATCGTCTCTGTGGCTCCGCAGCGGTGAAGAAGGAACTGCGGGATGCGTTTGAGAGGGACAGCGCCATGGTGACCTTAAATGATGAGCTCTATCCTGATGTTAACGTCATTACCGGTCAGTCAGCACACCACCGGATAACATGTACCTACTGATATCTACTGTGGAAGCTCAATTCTGCTATGGAATTAAATATATATATAAAAAAAGTTAAATTTACATTTCGTATCTCACATTTTTTATCTTTTTTTCTTGTAGTAAAATTCATTTTCATCTAGGTAAATGTGATATACTAAAATAATTAAAAAATAAAACATGTATAGGCATATTCCAAGTTTAATGCACAAAAAATGACAAAATGCACTGCAAAAGTTTTTTTAAATTTGATCTAAAATCTACAAATTAAATCAAATTTGAAACATTAAACAAAACTGTGATGCATAAAATGATGCTTAAATAATAATAATTTCCTTGCAGCTGCATTTCTGAATATTTCTGATAATTGTGAGCAAGAAAGAGAAATTTGAGATATAAACTGATTAAAATGTCAATCATATTATCTTAAAAAAAACAAAAACACTTATTTGAGCTTATATATCATAATTTTCTTAGAATTCAGGTTTATATCTCACAGTTTATGAAAATTGCATGAACAATTCTGTGAGATAATAAGCTTGGATAATTTACTCAGTATATGAAGTCGAGTGGTTTTTGTTGATGAAGGCGCTGACTGTTTTGTGCTGTTGTTGTCAGGCATTCTGAAGGACTACCTGCGTGAGCTGCCGTCTCCTCTCATCACCAGGACCCTGTATGAAGTGGTGTTAGAGGCCATGACGGTTCGTCCGGTCTGTAGAAACACCAGCGACGCTCAGAGATCACAGAACACCGTGTCGCTGCTGCAGTGTCTTCCTGAAGCAGAGCGGGTAAACCTCTCTCAGACTAAATGCACTGTGAAGTGCCCCATTATGCCATTTTAAAGGTTGTTGAACACAACACAAGATTGTAATCGTACTGCTGAGGTGTTGTTGAAAAAATGAATGTTACCCACTCAGTGTAAGGAGAGAGAGAGAGTGTGTGTGTGTGTGTGTGTGTGTGCGGAGGGTCTTCAGAATGTTCCAAAACAAACAGGCTGTAAACGAGAACCTTTTGCTGCTCCTGCTCTCATACACTCTTCCTTTTCTCATCTCTTCTTCCTTTTTTAGATGCACACGGGTCACTTTTAGGAGCTTTTTACTATGATTAAGCATCCTGCAGTCTTGAAATCAAAATGGGCTTGATTTACTTTCTGTGCAAAATTTGACATTTTCTGTTTTCACTTTCATTTTTTTGGTCATTAGTTAATTTACATTCAGTTATATGTGTTTTTTTGTATTTTTCAACCAAATTTTGAGTAAAAATGTCTGATATTTCTAATACATTTGTTGCACTTGAAATGAAAGCTCAAGTACAGTGCATTGTGGGATACGATACCCAATACCTATGTGATGAGATTCAAATTCCTACTGAATATCAGTTTCACTTTTAAATGGTCAGAATTGAAATGGGTTGCTAATGTATCGTTACTGTAGTTTGATGTGTGTGTGTGTCTCCTGAAGGCCACTCTCTCGTTCCTGCTGGATCACCTGAGTCTGGTGGCGTCTTACAGCGACAGTAACCGGATGACGTGTCAGAATCTGGCCGTGTGTTTTGGGCCGGTTCTCCTGACGCCCACGCAGGAGTCGTGGCAGGCTGGGATGACAGCCCCCGGATCAGGAGCCTTGACGGGGTCCGGAGCCGCTCGAGGAGGCCGTAGTTTTGCACACAGTGAAGAGATCGCCAGCGCTGTGGATTTTAAACGTCACATAGAGGCGCTGCACTATCTCCTGCAGCTCTGGCCTGGTGAGTCCAAAACTATGTCATATTTTAATAAAAAAACATAATATTCAAATATAAAAAATATCAATTAAATCGAATCGTGAGTTGCGTGAATCGTTACATTAATGTGTTTTTTCGCAGTGCCCAAAGGACGAGTGGCGGATGACTCTCTGGCGTCCCAGAGTTCCTTGCAGGTGGTCGTGTCCCGCAGGGGGCGTGGCCGGCTGGAGAGCCCGCCCTGCAACCGATACGCCGGCGACTGGAGCGTTTGTGGGCGGGACTTCCTGTCGAACGACGAGGCGGATTACGACGAAGTGGCGGGCAGCGAGAGCGACGACGACATGGAGGAGCCGAAGAAGAGGGACGTGTGGGCGTCTCCCGACGGTCTGTACGTGGACGACTTCGCGCTCGACTTTGACGCGCCGTTCACGTGCCGACTGAGTCTGAAAGACTTTGACACGCTGATTTCAGATCTGGAGAGAGAGTTAGCCAAACAAATCAACATCTGCCTCTGAACCGGACCCAATCTGTGTGTGTTCGTCACTCCAGTATTTTAAAAGCTTTTCTCTTTTTAGAAACACTTCTCGAGAGACATGCGTAGCACTGACACAAAAACACGTTGCCACAGAATAGACAACGTAACAGTTCAAATTCAAATAAATACTGTATTTTCCAGAAAATAAACTGCATTCTTAAGTGTATTAGTAACATTTTGGAATAATTTAAAATTCTGATGTCAGTAAATAAAATGTTTACAAACATTATAAAAAATTATTTCGATTAAAAAGTAATCGTGACTTTACTCACAATTTTTTCAGAGATATAAACTCAAGAAATATGAGCTATAAACGTGTAAATCGGAGAAAAGGCGTCTAGAGTTATGAGATAAAATGTTGCAAATACCTGTTTTTTATTTGCAAGATAATAACTAAGAATAAATAAGAATTACAAAAAAACGCTGAACTGCGAGATATAATCTCAGAGTGAATCCAGTGTTGTTTTTTTCTCTTAAAATTGCAAGTTTATATCTCAATTCTGAGTTTATATCTGTTTATAAAAATAGCAATTCTCAAAGTTTACAGAAAAAGGCACAAATGACCTTTTTCATGTTTTTATTTTGGAGTGGAAATGAAGTCACAGCTCATTACAAGGATTAAAAATGTGACTTATACTCTGGAAAATATGGTAGATTTATAAAAAGTATTTTGTCATGCGATAAATGTTTTGATTGTTGGGTATTCGTGCCCAATCACAGTGTTTCTGGTGCGTTGGAGAACCTTTGCTAGCAGCTACTGTAACGTATTACCAACAAGCACAATTGTTGTTTTCGTTGTTCTTCTGAAGGGGAGACGCGTATGGATTCTTATAATAGGTGCATTATAACACACTAGCTGTTAATGAGGTGGTGAAGGATGACGGCGGGCGCTTCGTCTGCGTTACATTTGTGTCAACTTTCTCTTATTTAAAGCTCTGTGTACGACTCTTATTCCAGAAGGCTGGTTCGTGACGACCAGCGGTTTTTGGGCCAAGATTTCATCACTCTTTCCACCGGGACATTCCGTTACGTGCGTTTCTCCGCCAGACTCGCTTTGGCAAGCCTTAGTTGTACTTTGCAGGATCATTTTTTTCCTGCGTAATGTTTAACAGTGAAGCGTATTTATTACATTCCCCCAGGAGCATTCTGGGATTGATGCAGCATTTGTGACATAATGTTGATCTGAGTGTGAGAAGCCAAAGACAATATTTGACATAATAAGGCTTCGGTAATTGAAGGTCAGGCAGATAGAAAGCTCCGCCCCTAAACTCACGTGATTGGATGAGTTGGATGACCAACATTTTGAAAGTGTATTCAAAAGTAACCAAAAATGATCATTTTTAACTTGATTTAGAGCTGAATTTATGTTTGAGATGCGAGTAGGCAATCAGTAACAGTGTTCATTTTGACTTGATTTGCACACAGATCCAGGTTTGTTTTTCCATTTTCCGACATGATGCATCAGGACATGCACGCGCACTAGGAAGTGTGCACTCGTTTTTAACCTTGTGTCTTTTATAACCTGTATTATTAAGCCAAAGACTGTTGTGATGATTCTTGCACTTCTGTGTCTAGTTTCCTGGATTGTGCTTGTGCTGCTTTAGCTGATTTGAGATCAGTCTGTTACTGAGAGCAGCTCTGTTTCATATCCGAGCGCGGTACAAATAATCTCCACTGTGATTTGATTCTAAAAGCCACAAATGGAATAGAAAGGCCCTTGACGTGTTTTATTTGAATTCAGATTTGTTTAGTTGTATAAACAGTATTATTATATTCTATTATTGCACCTGTAACGTTAAGCACTTCTGTCTGTGCTCATGCATAGCTAAACCGCAGCGATACACACACACGTGTGTGTGTGTGTGGATGAGATGTACCATTCAGTGTTATGTTGAAGAAATAAAGCACAGTGTTGTGTTTCTACAATGTGTGTTTTCTCTGTATTCACCATCCTAAATAAAGGAAAGTTAAAGGAATAGTTAATCTTTAGGTCATCTCAGGTCAGGACGAGTGTGCTGCTTCTTCAGATTTGGAAGAATGGAAGTGAATGGGTGCCGTCAGAATGAGAGTCTGATAAAAACATCACAATAATCCACTGCACTCCAGTCCTTCAGAGAAGACAAAAGATCAAACTAATCCAGCATTACAATGTTTTTAACTAAAATAAGAGTCTATAATCCATAAATCTTCCTCCAGTGAAGAAGGATGTGTCTGGATTTAAATGCAGTTTTTCACTCTATGTATTTTAGTTAATGCTGGATTTGTTTCAGCTTTTTGTTAGTTGTTTGGACTCTCGTTCTGACGGCACCCATTCACTGCAGAGCATCCATTGCTGAGACATTCCTCCAAATCCGATGAAGAAATCAACTCTACGTCTTGCATGTCCTGAGAGTGAACACGTTTTCAGTTTTTTGTTGAACTATTGTTTTAGAAACGTCATATTCCAAATCTGCAAGCTGTTATGTCCACCCTTGATATATAATCGTTTTGCTTGCTGTGAGTCAGACTCTGAAAGCGTGTGTGTGTGTGTGTTGAGGTTTGGACTGAAGACTGTCGAGTTGTTTCTGAATGGGAACACATTTATGCACACGTGAATCAGCACGTTTAGTACACTAGTGTACTTCTTACCACAGACACTTGCGTATTTCTAAATAATAATGTTTGTATCAGACATACAAAAAGTTAAATAGTATTTAATAGATGTTTACTGTATATATTTATAATTAGAATTCATTCTGAAAAATGTAAAGCATAGTGGACAATTGCAAATATCTGTTGGGCGATGAACAGTGATGTGAGTCATAAAACATGTGTATCACATTCATGCGAGTGTTTTTATCCCAGAGACACATACTTCCTGTGAAGCGAGCGCTTCTGTCTCACTCCCAAACACTCATCTCTCTTCTTCACCTCGCTCCTGCAGAGACAGAGAGAGGTCAGCGTGATCAATCTGAGCAGCAGAGAGCGTTTCTGTGATGTAACTGTGAAGGTTTGTTCATTAGAGACTCACTGAGAGAAGCAGGCGCTGCTGTGAGTCTGGAGGGTCCTGCAGGAGAAACAGAGCTGGTCAGATCAGGACAGAGAAATACATCATGTGCTTGTCTCTGACTCGTGCTGTACCTCGCCGGTGAGCTCCAGGGAAGCACCTTCGTCTTCTTTGCCTGCCTGAAAACAGATAAAGTCAGTGAGTATCAGCTGGGGTCCTTCAGGCTTCAGACTCTACATTATAATAAATGTGTGTGGATATGATAAACATAACATGCTCATCATAGACTGACTGCTGTCATTTTATTTAGCCACTTTATTTTATTTATTCAAGCCCCTATGTTGAATTACAGATATCACACACTGGGGAAATTTAAACCTGGAAATTATTTTGTATTTTTTGTTGTTGTATTAAATTAGTACTATGTTAACACTTTACGTAACCTTTTCAACATTTTTTAAAAATGTGTTAACATAAATGAATGCACTGTCATCATCTGTTACATACTATTAACAAAGATGCTATAAAATGTTAACAAATGAGAGCTTATTGTCAAGTGTTACCAAAATTATGACTTTAATCTCAGTTCATGTTAATTAAAAAATTTACTAATACATTATTAGACATCATTTGTATGTTAATACACAATGGAACTGAACTAATATTATTACTTATTGTAATTTTTAAATTATTGTGATATTTATTTAATAATTATATAATATAAATTTTATTTTAATTAGTATATAATTATTAAATATACTTACTAACATTATTATATATATATATATACAAAGGCTTGTGGTCAGTATGAGATGAAAGGCTCACCTCTGAGTCTTCCTGTCCAGTGTCTTCTGAGTGGCCGAGGACAGAATCCGTGTGTTTCCAGGACTGTCTCTGTCCTGCTCAGAGGGAAGTGATGTCAGTACAGTATGTAATAGATGCACACTCCTCATCTCTCAGTGAAAACTCACTTTTTTGAGATCAAAATAGCTCACCTATGAGATCTGGGTGTTAGAAGGGTAAATAAAAACTGTTTAGACTAGTCCTATAGTCTAAGTTAGTCCTCTAATTTATTCTTCAAGACTGTTCATAACTTTTTAAATGCACTTATGAAAAAGGTAGATTGGTCTTGTATTGGAAAAGTAAGGCCAATTAACTCTGCTTAACCAGCTGATAGTTGGTCAAACATGTCTTAACATGGTGGCTAAGTTTATGGAGCTGTTCCTGGTTTTTCAGTTTGTTTTGTATAGTTTATTTTTACTCTTTACTTCAAAAATGATGGTATTTTAGGTCAGCATTGCCATCCAATCAGCCAATATTGTTATGTAATTTTTTATAACATGGGATGTTGACTAATTATATTTAATCTTAATATTTTTTTTAAATGTTGGAGGAAAAAAAAAAAAAAAAATATATATATATATATTTTTTTTGCTTTAAAAAAAATGGAGCATGCCCCTGATCTGTGCCATGTTCACACATTTTCCCCCATTACCTGTTTGCATCTCTGGTGTGTGTGTGTGTGTGTACCATGTCTCTGAGTGTCCTCTCTCTGCGTATCTCTCGGTCCTGCTGCAGTAGACTCATTCTGTCTTTCACAGGCCACACACTGAAGATCTGATGGACATCATGCAGTGCTGATCGCAGCTGTGACACACACACACACGAAACAAGAGTCACATGTATACAGATAATACTCTACAGGTGTGTGTGTGTGTTACCTGAGCTGTGACGCGCTGATATAAGGACACATCCTGATGGGAGACAGAGACTCTCTTCAGCTGGGAATCTGTCTGGAACGATCGGATGAAGTCCCTGGAGTCCTGAAGAACATTCACTAACTGACTGACAACAGCTCTGATGCTTAAGACGTGTGTGTGTGTGTTTATGAGGACACAGATGTGTATAATGACATGGGTATGACAGGTATTACAACATGAAGGTGATTTATGAGGACATTTTCAGTGCCCTGTAATTCAAAAGACTTAAAAACATACTAAATGGTGTTTTATTGAGAATCTATAAGTGTGTGTAGTCTCCTGTAAGGGGTAGGTTTAGGTGTAGGGTCAGTGTAGGGCAATACCACATACAGTCTGTACAGTAGAAACACCATTACACCTATGGAGAGACCCCAGAACACATGGAGACACTACGTGTGTGTGTGTGTGTGTGTGTGTGTTTACCTGTATGGTTTTGCGCAGCTGCTTGATTTTGTCTGTCTGTAGGAGTCTGCGTGTCAGAAAACCTCGAGTCACGGCAGTAAGACAACAGAAGGCCTTCATCTGCTCCTGTACAATCACTCTGTGAGTAACTCGCATCATATTCACATAAATACAGCATAGCAGGGTTACTTCAGTAGCAGTGATGTACTCTTATAGTTTTAATAACATTTTGAATTAATTTATTTTTAGAGTCATTTTGTTGTGTTTTTGTGATTAGATTTTTCTTTACTGTGGGCTTTATTTGATTTAGTTTTAGTTATTTCAGTACTTTAGAAACGCCTTGGAAACTAGCTGAAATTATTTCTTAATTCATCAATTAATTTTTTATTTGATTTCAGTGAATATTTATTTAACATCATGACAGTAATGAAAACATTTATAATGTATTTAAGAGGTTTTCATACTTCCCAAAATTGCACAGAAATGCATGATGTTAATGTCTCTGATGTTTATGTTGTGTGTGTGTGTGTGTGTTGAGCGATACCTGCTGAAGGAGCTGTGTTTGTCTCTCAGAGATCTGCTGAGTGTGTCCTCTCTCTAAACACTCACGAAACACTTCCAAAGCCTGGATCTGCTGCTCCACTGCAAACACACACATATATAAAAATTATATATATATAATTTTTATATTAAAATGTATATAGTTTTATTACTTTTTCTTTTTATATAAAAAATATATACTAACAAATATTTCAACAATTATACATTACATATAATAATATAAATATAAATATTTGTTCTGTTAGCTTTTGTTATTATATTATTTATATTAAAAACAAAAAATATATAATAGAAATATATTTATATAAAAGTGTTTATTTACTTAATATTTTCAGTGAGTTTTTCTTTTTACATGATATTATTAGTTTTGAAGTCTCACTAACCTGCAGTGCTATCAGTCACACTGAGCTGTTTGATGATGAGCTGCAGTGAGTGTTTTTTTGTCTCTGATCGGGGTCGGATCGGCTCTGAATCCACCTGCGGTCTGTTCAGGGCCGGTGAAGGGCTCTCTACATCATAGGAGCGGTTGAGCTGTGCCGGGGCCAAGCGACGGGCCCCTCTGGGCTTCTCACGGCTCATGGCTTGTGTTTCATCTGACCTGGTGCTGCTGGGTGTGGAGGTGATGATTGACAGCTGTCTATTCCAGGGGCTGACACCAGGAGACGCTGTAAGAGCACTGTTTGCTCCTGACTGCTGTGTGCTGTGAGATGGGCTGAGCTCTGACTCGCTGACGGGGCTGGAGATGAGGATGCGTCCGGCGGGTGGCCTGCAGGTGGGCTGAGGGCTGGGTAACCGGGCGTAGGAGCCCATCAGACTGCGACAGAGGCTGGATTCGGGGGATTCTGGGTCAGACGGGAGTGTCTCCATGCGCTGGTTCAGCAGGCGGAGCGTCTCTCTCTTCAGAGAGCTGCTGGGACTGAGTGTCTGCTGTGACACCGGAGCCGAACATGGCCTCACACTCGCCCTGGACCCCAGAGTCTCAGATGGGCTGTCCACCTCCTTCTGCTCCTTCTTCAGCTGCAGAAACACAACATTACATTTAGCCATCCAGCACTTTAAAATTAAGCTCATATATCAATTAAAAGGTTTGTAAAAACTAAATAATATGTTGAATGTCTATTATCTCTGTTTAAGTGATACATTAGACTTGATATATATAATTTAAGCAATTTCTTATAAATATGTGACTTTTTTTGAGAAAATATGAGTATGTAAATCATAGAGACAGATAGGTCACTGTATAACAGGAATGACCCGTATAATAAACAACAACAGATAAATAGAATATTAAAAGAATAGAAAAGCTAGTGTTTTTTAAAAGAAAACCAGCAGAGTAAAGTGCTTGAGTGTGTTGAGTAGACATGGTGTAATGTTTAGAGTTGACCTGGATGTTGTTAAGAATGTGCTGGACTCGCTGAAGAAGAGCGTCTGTCTGTCGAGTCTGTCTTCTTCTGTCTCTCTCTATCGCTGTCTGTCTGTCTTCAGCCATCTGACCCCGCAGCGCTTCACTCACCTGCACACACACACACACACACACTTAAAACCATTCCCCTAGGCCTTGTCTGTTATCATCACTCTCACTCTGTAGTAGATATCACATTTAAGGTTTATAATCCACTTAGTGATTGACTCGTGTGATTGTCTGTTTCTAAGCGACCTGGGCGTTACACAACAAAAGCAACCGCTGGGCCACTATAGACTTCTCATAAAGCAGGGGCTTCCAGCTTTAAATACCTTGAACACCTATTTATTTTTATTTATTAATTGCTCATTTTATGCATTATTATTATTATTATTTATAAATATGTCGGTACTTTACTGTTATATTATTTATTCATTCATTTATTTAATTATTTTATGTATTTTTATTTATTTTAATCTTTTTCTTACTTCAGTATTACCTTATTATTGACTTCTTATTTATATACTTTATTATATACTTATTATATACTTTAATTGTTCATCTATAATTATACACAATCTTATTTATTATTTCAGTACTTTACTGTTATATTATTTATTATATTATTATTGTATTTGTATTTACTTTAATCTGATTTAATTTTTGTTTGTTATTCTTATTTTATTATTTCTTTCTTGTTTTTTTCCTATTCTACATTTTTATCTATTTTCATATTTCAGTACTGTACTGTTAGATTTATTATTAATTTGCCTGTTTCTTTTGTCTATTTTTTATTCTTTGTTTATTTTAATCACATTTGTATTTACTTACATTTTATTGTATTTATTATTTATTTTATTTTACAAAGAACTATTTCGTTTTTTAATTGTTCATCTACATATTCTATTATTAATTGTTCTCTTCTTTGCATAATCAGGAATGTAGGGACACTTCAGGTGACTGTCGTTCTCACAGACATATAAAATACAAATAATTTATTATAGTATTATTTCAACTTATATAAAGCCCTCACCAGCGGCTGTAGCAGCCTCCTGCCGCGGAAGTGAATGGCGGACAGCGCCCTCTGCGGCCGCGGCGCGGTACTACAGGCGGGCGCCGGCAGCGCGTCCAGAGTCCTGCTGTAAAACTGCTCATAACTCTCCATTTCTCTCGATACGAGACACCAAAGAAGACCTAAAAAGACATTCGGTTATTAAAGCTGATCTAAATCATGTCAAATAAAAATTCCGGTTAAATACAAGTCTGCGTTCTCAACAAGAAATGTTTCGTGACGGTAACTTACAGAATGTTAATTTCAATCACTTACCGCTGTACAGCCGGGGTCTCTGTCTAATAATTCTGAGAAAATTCCTCCTATCTAGAAGATACACTTAATAACTACAATAATATTCAGTGTTTTTTTACTTTTGTTCCTCTTGCACTCGCCTCAGTGGGCGTCACGGCCGTTAAAGACGCGTTGCATAGCAACCGCGGGAAGCCCCGCCTCCCGTTGCGTGATTCGCTTTAACGGGATCAATGCTGCGCAGCGTTCACGCAGAGCACGGAGACGGCAGATTAAAATCTGACTAAAGTAAAAGTAATAATATATTTTTCAAATTGCATATTATGTCGCATACAGTGATTAAAACATGGAGAACATTGAACTTTTTAACTGTACTAGTTGGGACTGAAATAAATTATATGATATATTTTTCATTAAATTAATACACATATAGTTTCGCATGTTTTTGAAACCGTTTTTGGTCTTTTATAAGAATGTTTTGTCGTTAAAACGCCATCCTGTCAAGCGGTCTTCGGTCACGTGCGCGGTGACGTCAGCGGCCGGTGCAGTTATCAGCACGCGCGAACACGCCGCAGGATCACAGAGAGACGCGCCGCCGCTGATGAAGATGACGATGATGATGGAGATGCAGTATAATAACAATAATAACGGATATGGTCTGGAGGAGTACATGATCCAGGAGGATGAGTGGGACCGAGACCTGCTGCTCGACCCCGCCTGGGAGAAACAGCAGAGGAAGGTCATTATATTTGCTCACAGTTGAACTAAAAAAGAGAAACGGAAATATATAATCTTCTAATTTGATACGATTTTAAAAAAAATATTATCAATTATAAACATTTTAAATAATCTGAAGGAGTTCTGTAACAAGAGTTAGGAACCATAAGATGATAAAAAATAATTTCTATTTAATTAATTAGTAGTGCAATATAAGTGAGATAATAGAAGAAATAACATTTTAGATACATTTAAAAAATCAAGTCAAATATGTTAAAATCTAAAGATCAGATATAAGTTATGACAATTTAAAAAGTATATAGTTTATAATCTCTAAATAAAATCTGTCATTGATAATATCAGCAGCACAATAACAAGACTTGCTATTAATTAAAGTTGTTTATTAATTAAAGATATTAAGGGCTATCTATGACAAGCTAAAAAACAAACTCTTGTTGGTCTGATTGCTTCTACTTTGTAAGCTGCTTTGGATACAAGCGTCTGATAAATTATTAAATATAAGTGTGGAAATTAAATTATATTGGATTAAAAATAAATATTTTAGGGTAGTTATGTCTAGTATTTATAAATGCGTTGAAACAATAGAATGTCTTGATTTGTGTCAGAGAGAGAGTGTGTGTGTGTGTCATGAGATCTGTAATGTTATCAGTGTTAGAGGGGCTCACTAACGTGTGCGCGTCTGCTCACACACACTTCAGTCGCTCTGAGATGGCCTTGTGTGTGTTTTTAGTCAGTAACGATCAGAGGAGAAACACACACACATCTGTTCTGCAGCTCATAGACTCTCAGCTCTATATCCATGAGACAATGCAACTCCTCTGAACTCTTGTGAAGCGTACAGACATGCATCTGACCACAGCAACAACACACACCGATCCGGGACAGATGAGCGCAGTGTGACACGTGTTTGTGTGTGTGTGTGTGTGTGTGTGTGTGTTAAAACTATGTATAAAATAAAATAAATAATATATACTCTCTCTCTCTCTCTCTCTAAAAAATAAAGTAAAAAATAAAGTGGACATTTGGAAATTGGGCACTAAAATATTTATGATTATGTATAAAAAGCTAAAAAAATAAGAAGTATGTTAACATTATGGATAGATATATATAATTAATATGTTATGTTATTTATTTTTATATTTTTTAGAATAGAATATACATTATTGTCCCATTTCTGGACAACCATGACATTTCTAAACCAAAACCAAAAAAAAAAAAAAAAAAAAAAAATATATATATATATATATATATGTATATATATATATAAAGGCAACCAAAACAATGTTAATAATTAAATATGCATATAATAAAAATAATATTTAATTATTTATTTATTTATTTATTTAAAAATAACATTTAAGAAATATTACTGTATAATGGAATATGGACTCTTATTTATATTTTCATATATAATTAAATATGTAGTATAATATAATTTTATATATGTTTAATTAAATATGCACAAAAAGTAAGTAGAAAGCAGGAAAACAAACACAGGAATGAACCCTCAGTAGTGACAGCCGAGGCAAATCAAGACTTCACGTTGAACTGATGAATGAGGGTGAATTGGATGCTGGGTAATGTAGTCCGGATCATAGTCTGAGAGTCTGTGGTTTGTGTTTGATTGCAGTTCCCTTGGGCTCCAGCTGCAACTCATGACAGATTCATTATATGCTGTGTAATTTTTCCAGAGTTAATTGCCTAAAAATTAAGCTATCCTTAGAAATGTAAAAGATCCTGGCTTTAATATGTTGGTCTGTTTACTCTGTAAAGTTCGTTCAGTGAGTTTGTCTTTATTATATTGCATATTAATGCACTGTTGATTTGACTGAGAAAGTGTGCTGTTTGTTAAAGTTGTGTAGGGCTTGTTCTGTCCTTGTGTGTGTGTGTGTGTGTGTGTGTGTGTGTTTCACCTCGGCTCATCAGCTGCGCTTCTGGAAGTGATGTGTGTGTGTGTGTGTGTGTGGTTAATCTCATGGTCTCTCTGTGTTCTGTCACTGACGGTCATCGCAGCGCTTCTTCTCTGGCATGTGTGCTTCACTTTATAGCTTCACTCATGTTTCAGGACTCGTGTGATTTACGAGGAACAGAGTGGCTGTCATTGACAGGACGGACCTTTTGTTTTGATCTCAACCAGCGGCCAAATAGTTATTCACTCACTGAAGTAGATCCTCCAAAAATAAGCTAAAAATCACACTTTACGCCAACAATTCACCATGATCAAGTCAATAAACCTGGAGTAGAAAACACTTTTGCTTAAAAATACTGCTTTAATATAATTACAAAGAAACAGCAAATAACACACACACACACACACACACACACACACACACACAGTATATATAAAAGTAGGCAAAACCATAAAAAAAACAGAACATGATGCACATATTTTGATTTGAAATTAATTTATTTAATACGCATTTGAAATTGTACTATTGTTTATATCATTGATATTTTTAAGAATATATTTCATATTTTTTGTATATAATATAATTATATAATTAGTGATGTCAAACAATTAATCACGATTAATCTCATTCAAAATATTAGTTTTTGTTTACATAATATATGTGTGTGTGTGCTGTGTATATTTACACATGTAGTATATATTTTGAAAATATTTGTGTTTATACATTTATATATATTCTTATATTTTATAATATATATAAATATATATTTAATATATAAACATAACATATTTTTCTTAAATATATTAATGCATGTTTTTATATATATATATATATATATATATATATATATACATAATAAATATACATAACACCCACACCCATAACTATGTAACAAAAACTTTCATTTTGGATGTGATTAATTATGATTACAGTAATTGACAGTAATTATATATATATGTGTGTGTGGGCAAAAAAAAAATCAGCTAAATGACTTATATATATATATATATATATATATATATATATAACTAATACTAACACAATAAAAACATGCTTTTTTGAAAATGTTAAAAAACTTGAACTGTCTGTTTTTCAAATGAACTCTTCATGTCACACAGTAAAGTGTGTGTGTGTGTGTGTGTCAGACGTTCACGGCCTGGTGTAACTCTCACCTGAGGAAAGCAGGGACTCAGATCGAGAACATCGAGGAGGATCTGAGGAACGGCCTGAAGCTGATGCTGCTGCTGGAGGTCATCTCAGGTCAGTGACCTCTCCTGAGGTCAGCAGGACGTTTACAGCTTCTTCTGTCTCTCGCTGACCGCTGGTCTTCCTCTAGGCGAGAGGCTTCCCAAACCAGACAGAGGAAAGATGCGCTTCCACAAGATCGCCAACGTGAACAAAGCTCTGGACTACATCACCAGTAAAGGAGTGAAGCTGGTGTCCATCGGAGCCGAGGGTCAGAGATATATTTCCTGTACATCACTGACCTCTTAGTTTGACTGCGTTACATTATTTACGTCGTTCTGTATTTTGATTCATGATTCATAGCCTTTTGATTCACATTTTTTAATTTGATTCAATTAGATTTTATATTAATCAGTTTTATACATTTGATTCGATATTAATCATTTCATTGTTTATTTTAAAAAATATAAATAATAATTGGTGCTGGGCAATTATTAATCGCAATTAATTGCATTCAAAATAAAGATTTTTGTGTAAATAATATGTGTGTGTACTGTGTGTATTTATGATGTATATATAGATACACACACATGCATGTATATATATATATATATATATTTAATAACAATGTTATGTTTATAAACTAAATATGTTTATATATAATATAACTAAGTTATGTGAAAAAAATGTTAGTATGATATTTAAAAAATAATAAATAACAATGGATTGTAAATTGAAGAGTATAAAATGATTTAAATAATAAATAAAATATAAAAATGTGCACTAGCACTTTATTACTTATATCTTTGTCTTTATATATATATAAATATTTTAAATGATTTGAATGAATACTGGAATATTTCAGTAATCTCAGTTTATTATTTGTGTGATGATTACGCTGTAGATCTGAAGTATTTCTGTTGGATCCTCAGAGATTGTTGATGGGAATGTGAAGATGACTCTGGGAATGATCTGGACCATCATCCTCCGCTTCGCCATCCAGGACATCTCAGTGGAGGGTAAAGAGGCTCACACACACACACTCACACACACACGCACAGATGTTTAACACTGATTGTCCATCAGAAACCTCAGCTAAAGAAGGGCTCCTGCTGTGGTGTCAGAGGAAAACGGCCCCGTACAGGAACGTTAACGTGCAGAACTTCCACTGCAGGTACACACACATCAATACAGTTTATTACTTTATTATCACAAGGTTTCTTTTCACGTTCATGCTGTTAATATCTGCTTCCCTTCTTCAGCTGGAAGGACGGTCTGGCCTTCTGTGCTCTGATTCACAGACACAGACCCGACCTGATCGACTACTCCAAGCTCAACAAGGTCTGTGTGTGTGTGTGTGTGTGTGTGAGAGTAACAGATCCACTGTATATGCAGGGCTCTTGAGTTAGTGTTATTTCAATATTTATTACTGCACTATTATAGCTTTTATTAATATTTTAATTTAGGTACATTTATTAAATTAAAACTTAAATTTACATTTATTTTTTTCCTTTTTTTATATTACTATTCTGTTTTAATGTACTTTTTATTTAACTATTAGTTTTTGTAATTTTTTTTTGTAATAGTTATTATTTATTATTTTCTTTTCTTTCCGGTATTTTTAGTGCTTTTCCTTAAACTAAACTAAAAACAACAAATTTGACTGAAATAACATGTTTATTGAACAATTATATTATTTCAGCTTTATTTATAATAGCGGTATATACTATTATAATAGTTTTTATTAGTACCTTAAATTTGTGTTTACCTTTATGTTTTCTTTTCATTTTCATTTTAGTGACATTTTTGATTAATTTGTTGTGCTTTTGCCATTTTTATTAGTTTTTATTTTTTGATTAATTTATTTTAACTTCAGTATTAATTGTTTTTATTTACATTTTTGTTTATATATATATATATATTTTAATTTTAGTACTTTGACTTAAACTGAATGAGAAATGACTAAAAATGTTTTTCATCTAATGTTTTTATTTTATTTGATTTCAGCTTTATTTCAATAAACTAAAATATTTTAATAGCTTTAGTTTTATTCAACGATAATAACCCTGCTTTAAGGATGCCGTTTGTATCATACTATGAGACGAGATTGATATGAAATCAATAGATGAATGCACTGGAGGATAAATAATGACATGTATTTGTGACAGACAATCATTCAAGCAGTTCAAATAGTTTTTACAGGACAGTCTAATAAAAGTAAATTTAGACAGTAATGCACGTACAAGTTATAAACAGGCTTCAGTAGTAATATTTTTAATATGTGTATTGATCTGTAAATCTTTCTAGCGTTTGGTCTGCTGCTCCACAGGATCTAAAGCACATTATTTGTGTTGGTTTTGCTGAAGACTGAGAGACGATAGCAGGTTTTCTGTCACAGATGCTTTATTTATCTCCAGTCATTTGATCGTGGACCGGGGGTTTTAGCAGGTCTGTTTGAATGACCTTACGGGATTCAGCAGGATCCTCACACAGACCGATAATCCTGAAGAGCGTGTCTGAAAGCAGAACTGTTTGAGAATCACTCGAACAGCGTCATGAGCTAATCTCAGCCAGGGTTGCCAGGTCTCAGTTTAAAACTACCCTAAACCAGCTCCATGATTTTCCCCTTAGTCAGAGGTCAGCTCTGTCAAAACAGCTCCCACAGGAAAAAATACTATAATACTAAAGTGTTTCTGAACCATACTCTATTATATATTATAGTATTTCACACTTTATTGAATGCCAGGCCTACGTCCTGCTGTATCCTGAACTGATTAACTGTAATAAATACTGTAAAAATGTACTTTAGTTTTTACTACAGTGAAATGTAGCTTATTTATATATAGTATTGACTATAAATTACTATAGTATTATTTCTGGGGGAGATTGTTGTCGGCTAAAAATCAACCTGCCGCAACAGTAAAAGTAGCCCGCTTTTCCTGTAAAACTTGGCAACCCTGATCTCAATCTGCTACAATGAAATCAATTCAGGAGACAATCACTATTCAAGATTTATTCTTAGAATTTTATTTATTATTTATTTTTATATAATTTTATTTATATAATTTTTTATTTAATTAAATTTTGTATTTTCTTTCTCAATTTTTTCTTCAAATGTATATATATATATTTGTAAAAGTTTATTTATATTTTAGTGCATCAAGTTAAACCAAATTAAAATGTTAAAAAAAATGCTGCACTGACTGCTATCTGAAATAATTTTTTTAAAATATTTTATTTTGCTTCTATTATATATTTGAAAATTTTTTATTTCAAATACCAATTATATCTATATATATATTATATATGATCGTTTTAGTTAACTATAATAACCCTGTTTGAAATGTTGTACAGATGTAGTTCAGAAGTGGTTGAGTGCTCTGGTTTTCTCTGTTCAGGATGATCCTCTCGGAAATCTCAACCTGGCTTTGGAAATCGCAGAGAAACACCTGGACATCCCGAAAATGCTGGACCCTGAAGGTAAAGACAGCCGGATCGTCTCTAAATTCATCAGATCTGCTGTACATGATCACAGAATACTAATATCAGGTTAAAGTTTTCATAATAAAGTATTATTAAACACTGACACATTAAATTAATCATGTCAAATTTGTATTTTCTGAATCTTTTTTTTAAGCGTTGCCAGTTGTGACATTTTAGTGTTTTTAATATATTATTATAGTTTTGTTAATAATTTAAATTAGAGTTTATTTGTAATATTTTCTGTTTTCATTTTAATGTTATTTAAAATGTTATTTTAGTTAAAGGTTCAATAATTTTGTCATGTTTTTGGCATTTTAATCAATTAATGATATGTCTGCAATTTTTTTTTATATAATTTTTAATATTATTATTTTATTTATTAGTTACTTAGTTTTAGCATTTCAAGTTAAAGAAAATGAGTAATGCTGAAATAAAATCTAAAATAAAATATTTTGGCTTTAGTCTTAGCGAACGATAATAATTATGATGCATTAAGATTGAATATATAACAGCAGGTGTGTGAATGTTCAACGGTTTGAGATAATAAATAGATTTTAAATGTACGTTCTAAATTTATCTGCCCTCTGATCGTGACACACACAAACATACACGGAAATCACATGACCGCTGGATTGTTATTATATAACAATACAGTCCTGAAGCAGATTTAGTGAACGCAGCTGTCAGTGTGTCGTTTTACAGTCGTGCACCTCACGACCTGATGGCCTTCAGCGAGCCTTCCCAGAATGCAATGTAGATATATTTCCCTCTGATTACTGTGTAATGATGGACTCATTGTGTTTAATACGAGGTGTAGTGTTCGTTCTTATAACTGCGAGTTTAATTGTTGTGCTCCAGATATAGTTAACACCCCGAAGCCTGACGAGCGGGCCATCATGACCTATGTGTCCTGCTTCTATCACGCGTTTGCTGGAGCCGAACAGGTACTTCTGCGCATTTATCTGATGCATCATGGGTAATTTCAAACACAACGCAGAGGTCATGTGACATCGGTGTGTATTTATAGGCAGAAACGGCGGCTAACAGGATCTGTAAAGTGCTCGGAGTGAATCAGGAAAATGAGAAGCTGATGGAGGAATATGAACGACTGGCCAGTGAGGTACAACTATTTTTTTTTTTATTATTGGTTTTCTAGGAAACAAGTATCTTCTGTAGCTTCTGAAGGGCAGTACTAAATGAAAAAGTATGATTTATATTCTGTTCAAAAGTTTTCACGCCCCAGCTCTTAATGCATTTTAATTTCTTCTGGAGCTTCACGGAGCGTCCGAACCTTCTGTATTAGTTCTATATGAGTCTCTCAGTTGTCCTAGGTGTGAAAAGGCACATCTGAAAATCATACAGTCATTGCTGGAAAGGGTTCAAAAACACAAAAATGCAGGAAAACCAAAGAATTTGTGGGAGGTGCAGGACAGTTTAACTGATCAGGACTAACAAGAGACTCATAAATAACTATCACTGCATGATTATTGTTTACACTTTTGATGTCAAAGGGCCTTCACAGTTGGCAAAATGTAACTTTTGGGTATTTCTTAAATTTAAAAACGAATAAACAAGCCCAGCTCAGGTGACAAAAAATAAGTAGTAGCATAAGGGATATGTGTGTGTTTCTTTTGTGTGCTGTAGTTGCTGGAGTGGATCCGTCGCACCACGCCGTGGCTGGAGAAACGGACCCCTGAGAACACGATGGACGCCATGAGACGCAAGCTGGAGGATTTCAGAGACTATCGCCGCATTCACAAACCACCCAAAGTCCAGGAGAAATGCCAGCTGGAGATCAGCTTCAACACACTGCAGACCAAACTCCACATCAGCCACAGACCCTCGTTCATGCCCTCCGAGGGGAAGATGGTGTCTGTAAGAGCATATGCACACATACATACAGATCCTGTCATTAGCGTGAGTTAACCTGTGTGTGTGTGCGCAGGACATCACGGCGGCGTGGCAGGGTCTGGAGCAGGCTGAGAAGGGTTATGAGGAGTGGCTGCTCAGTGAGATCAGGCGTCTAGAGCGTGTAGAGCATCTGGCTGAGAAGTTCCAGCAGAAAGCAGCGACACACGAGAGCTGGGCACAGGGTGAGATACACGTCGACTGACCACCAGACACAAGACTCCTCAGTCACCAGCAAAAGACAATAATACATTGTATGGGTCAAAATTAAACATTTTTAATTAAACAAGCCAAAAACCATTATGATATTAAGTAAAGATCATGTTCTGTGAAGATATTTTAAAAGTTTCCTACTTTAAATGTATGAAAACCTATTTGCATTGCTGAGAACTTCATTTGGACAACTTTAAAGGTGATTTTCTTAATATTTAGATGTTTTTGCTCCCTCAGAATCCAGATTTTCAAACAGTCAAATGTTGTCCTTTCCTAACAAACCAGTCACCAGTGGAGAGCTGATTTATTCACCTTTTTAGATAATGTATAGATCTCAATTTCACAAAATTGAGCCTTATAACTGGTTTTGTGCTCCAGGGTCACAAATAGGCATTTTTAGGATGAACTGACCTGAAAACTATTATTCTGTAAAGAAAGTGTTTGGCATCGTTGTCACACCTCATGCACCTCAAGTTTACATTTGAATATGCACAAGCATGAATCAGATTTAGCAGATAAAAAAAAAAAGATAATAATGAAATAAATATCTAATATATTGTCACAAATGAGTTGAGTTAGGTGAAGACCAGAGCGGCGAGTTCAACATAAACGTTAATTATTAAATAAACAGACAAAACTCAAAGAGCTTATAAACATGACAACATTAGGGAGAACTCAAAACAGCGTTACATATATACAGTGAGTAAAAAGAGTATTAAAACATCACCATAAATATATTTTTATATTTCTATAATTAGTCAGCAGAGCAACTGAGCAGCTTTTTGACCTAATGCAAGAGTTTTGAATTGTTCTGAGCTGTGTGTGTGTGTGTGCACTGCAGGAAAGGATCAGCTGTTGACTCTGAAGGATTTCGAGAGCGCTTCTCTGACCGAGTTAAGAGCTCTGCTGAGGAAACACGAGGCGTTTGAGAGCGACCTGGCGGCACATCAGGACAGAGTGGAGCAAATCGCTGCTATAGCACAGGAACTCAAGTATGACCACTTCCTGTCATGCCGTCACACTTCTACATGTGGGATCATGTAAACGTCAGTTTTGTTTTTACTGCCAGCTATTGTTTATAACATGCTTTAAGGCAAGACACGCCTAGTGAAAAATAAATATACATTTATTTCATGTGAAGTATACTACAAATACATTTATAGACCTAATAAAATGCCCTGCGGCTGTTACACTTAACGTCTGCTAAATTGGAACAACTAATTTTGTCCTTAGTCCACCACCTTAGTAGTGCTGAAGTAAATTAAAGATATGCTAATTATATTTCATTGTTTTAAAGTGGAACTACTGCAAGTACACTTCAGGTTCACTTTAAATATTTAGCAATTAAAGACCAATATTATTCAACTATAACTATTCAATTATATGACATTAAAACACATTTTAGGGTTAATATTACGAATTGTGCATTGTGCACAAATAATACACCACATAAAAGTGGTACAAGAGTAATATCGACCCCCCCTTAAGGTGATTAATCTGGACCGGTGTTCTGGAGATGTCATGTGTAGTGTTTTGAATGTGTTCCCGGCTGTAGACATCAGTGAATGTGGCAGCCGTGTTGGGTTTCTATTGTTCTAAATGCGGTCGGACCACCTGTCAGATTCCCTCTGTGACAATGAGTCAATGTCGTACCCAGAAACACACACACACACACATCTCAGGATGTATTCAGCGCTCTATTTGTAGAAGCTGCGGTCAGTTGTTCATGCCGGTGCGTCAAAGTGACAGAGAAATCTCACATCGGCTCCAAAACGCTTTCAGCACCTCCATCAGAACAGGTGTGGTCAGGAACATCGTGAACGTCTGATCACACCGATCTTTACAAATACGTTTTATGAGGATGTTTTTAAATGTGTCCAAAGGGCATTTACACACTCTAACTGATCTCACATGTCCTGAAAGCATGCTCGTTTGGACCAAACTCTGATTGTTAGACTGATTCATCCTTTGATTAAGTCAGCTTTGGATTTCATTGTGATGAAAGAAAACTTGCTTTCCAGTACAAACATTTGAGCATTCACAAATCAAAATGCATTTACTGGAAAATTAATGTGACTTTAGATACGGAGTCTTGTTTTCTGAAAAATGAATCAAAATTAAGTATATTGCTTAAATGTGCCATAGAATGGAAAACTGAATGTACCTCGGCATGGTTGAATAATAAGAGTTGAGTACATGGACATAACATACTGTGAGTCGTTTCCTACTTCTTATAGAAATCAA
>JAUCMS010000061.1:1159572-1172578 GCA_032357445.1 Enteromius radiatus
TAAGCTACATACCTTCTATGTACATATCAGACAACAATTTAAAATATTCTCTCAATGCTTTCTATGGCACCTTTAATGTAATGCATTTATAACTCATTAGCCATCATGTGTTTGAGCCGATGCTGCTCTCCACTGGAAACATGATGCGCTGCAGCAGAACATGCACTAAAGAAAAAGGACCTTGAGTATATTAAATATAAATGTGTGTGTGTGTGCGCAGTGAACTGGACTATCACGCCGCCGGTGTCATTAATGCACGCTGTCAGTCGATCTGTGATCAGTGGGATCAGCTGGGAACTCTGACCCAGAAACGCAGAGAAGCTCTGGAGGTGACACACACACATCACATACAGTACATGACCACACCTGCTGTCTTTAATGAGAATACATGGTGTATTATGTACCCTATAGTGCTATGTGAAATGGCATGTTATGTGTGTAATTAAATATGCATATATGCAAATCAGCACATTAGAATGAGCTAATGATGCTGAAAATTCAGCTTTGATCACAGAAATAAATTACAGTTTACGCATTTATTCACATAGAAAACAACTGTTTTAAATTAGAATAATATTTCAGATTTTTACTGAATTTTTGACGAAACTTGTGCATAAGTATATATGAAATTATCTATAATTACTGTTTTGTGAATCATGCAATGTCTGATATCAGCTTTCTGCTTGAGTTATATTAAAATATATGTGTGTGTGTTTATAAGAGGACGGAGAAACTCCTGGAGACGATCGATCAGCTGTTTCTGGAGTTTGCGAAGAGATCGGCTCCATTCAATAACTGGATGGAAGGAGCTATGGAGGATCTGCAGGACATGTTCATGGTTCACTCAGTGGACGAGGTTCAGGTGATGATCTTCACGTTACTTACGCAAACTTATATTAATCTCAGCACACACTGTTCCCTGTCCAAACAATTCCTGATTGATGAAATCAGATCCTGGTCCATAGGGTATTTGATGATTGATGCTCTTGTTCCAAGTCCGTAAATGGGCTTGTACACAGTATACACACATATTATGCAAACAAAACATTAATTTGCATCTCAAGAGGTTTATGGTAATAATATATTGGTTGTTGTTGTTCTCTGTGTGTGTGTGTGTGTGTGTGTAGAATCTGATCTCAGCTCACGATCAGTTCAAGACTACGATGCCCGAGGCCGACAGCGAGCGTCAGGCCATTCTCAGCATCTATAACGAGGTGCAGAAGATCGCTCAGAGCTACGGGATCTCCAGCAAACTCACCAACATCTACTGTGACATCACACCCGCCATCATCAACCAGAAATGGGAGAAGGTGTGTGTGTGTGTGAACGTGATTTCACCAAGTACAAGATGTTCCTGGATCAACATCCCAATCAACCAATCAGAATTGAGGGATAATAGTTCTGTTTAGGCTACATTGTGGGGGTCAAATACTATAAAAGTATAGTAAAACTTTACATTTTTGACATTGTGGGGATATATAAACAGAGTTCTGGCAAGAAACTCTAGATGGCGCTGTAGTCCGATAGGTCTAACTCAGTCTGACCCAGTGACATCATTACCACATTACTGCTCCTGTATCAGTAGCCAATGAGCTGTGTGCTCAACATATATGAATGAAAACCCTCCACCATCCCCAGCTCCACCTGGGTGATCCATGTATGCTTCGGTACATATATATCTACTGTATATGTTTGTCTTTGTGTGTGTGTTTTGTGCAGGTGAAGAATTTGGTTCCTCAGAGAGGCTGCGCTCTTCATGAGGAATTGTCTCGACAGAATGCTAATGAAAGACTCAGACGACAGTTTGCAGGACAAGCCAATGCCATCGGACCCTGGATACAGACACGCATGGAGGTCACACACACACACACACACACGCATGTAGACTGATCTATCTAACACCACATATAATGATTCAAATGTGAGTGAAATCTGGATTTGGCGAGTAAATCATCAACTATTCACTCAGTGCATGAGAATATAGCTTTGAGATCTGAATGAGTGTGTGTGTGTGTGTTTGGCAGGAGATCGCTCGCTGCTCGGTGGATCTGGGCGGCACGCTGGAGGATCAGATGAACCAGCTCAAACAGTTTGAGCATGATATCATCAGCTACAAACCCAACATCGACCGGCTGGAGGGAGACCATCAGGTCGTCCAGGAGTCACTCATCTTCGACAACAAACACACCGTCTACACCATGGAGGTGCACACACACACACACACACACAGAAGTGGGTCACATAGCAACAACCTAGCAACCATCCATAGTACCCTAGAAACCACATAGCAACACCCTAGCAACCGACCCGGGTACCTTAGATCGCTGACAGACAGGCCTTCAAAACATTCAAACTTTACGTTTTTAAAAATATGTGGGACTGAAACTTTTTCTATCTAGTCAAGTACACACTATTATGGTTAGAGTTTGGCTTAAGGTTACATGCATGTAATTATGCATAATGAAGTGTTATTTCAATAGTAAGCACATGTAACAATGACACCTTAAAATAAATAGCACTTTATTTCACAGTCCTGTTCCTCATGTACAGCACATACTATGTTCTTATTATAGTAATTACAATAACTAGGTACTTATCCTGAACCTAACCCTACTCCATGTAGTTACCTTATATTCCAGTACTTTCTTAGGAAGGGATATAAAGGTAGGTAATAAAGCCTTGCATTATTTATTTGTGTTACATGTGAGTAGTTCCTCCCCAGCATGCTCTGTGTGTGTGTGGACTCTAACACGTGTATCCCGTGTTCTGCAGCACATCCGTGTAGGATGGGAGTTACTGCTCACCACCATCGCTCGCACCATCAGCGAGATCGAGACGCAGATCCTGACACGCGACGCTAAAGGAATCAGTCAGCAGCAGCTCAACGACTTCAGATCCTCCTTCACACACTTTGACCGGGTGAAGCAGCGCAAACACACACCTAACACTCCTATTCTACACACTACAGCTTTTCTACATACTTTCACGTTTCACTTTACATTTTCGTTTTAGTTCAAGTTTTAGTCATTTAGTTGTTTGTTTTTGTCATTTTTAGTAGTTTTTTTAGTTTATCTTAGCACCTCAGCAATTAAAAGAAAATAAGAATTGATGCCTTGGCAATTTCAGCATCACTGATATTATACATTTTATTAAAATTTAGAATCAGATTTTATTTGCATTTTTTTTAATTCTCGTTTAAATTTTAGTATTAGTAATTTTTGTCATTTTAGTAGTTTTTTATGTATATGTGTATTCATTTTTATTTTAGGTATAGTTTATTTTAATTCCTCATAAAAAGAGATGCTATTCAATAGTTTTTATTCATATTTTGAATAGATTTTAATATAAAAGTTTTTATTTATTTTTATTTTGGCTCAAATTGATTTTAATGCTTTATTGTAGTTATATTAATGTAATTGGTATTTTATTAAGTAACAAAAATGTTTATTTAATGGTTTAAATTTTTATTTTTATTTCAGTTTTAGTTATTCAAGTGCATCAAGTTAAAGTAAATAAAAATAAGAAAAGTTGAACTTGATTATTTTATTGATTATTTTTATATACATATAAAATCAATCATATATGTGTACATATATGTCTTAAGTTAATCAATATGTACATATATATAATAATATATATATATGGTTTTATATATATATGGTTCAAATAACATTTTAAAATGTAAAATTTTAAAACCAGATTTAACCTGTACATTTCTTCTAACTGATCCTGACTAATCGTTTTTATATTTGTGTGTGTTGCTGCAGATTAACCAAAAGAAAGTTTACTGAAGGTTTGACTGGTTAACTTTGGCCAAACAGGAAACCACTACAAACTAAAACAGGTACTAACTAAACTGTAGAACTTACATTAGTTTAACTCTTTACTGCTTCATATTTAATTCAGCCATCATGCAGAGACACTTTTCATTAGTGCTGAAAGAAACGAATCTTTCTGAAGCTTTGAATCTTGGTAAAAAGATTCAAAACGGATTGTGATTTGGAAACGATTCTCTGGTGGCACCTGCAGCTGCACAACCGTGTAGATGCAATCAAACTCAGCATAAACAGCTGTTATTGAAATGATAATCTATTAAATGGCATGTTTGTTGTTTTTTGCAGAAGAAGAAGGGTGGCATGGAGACGGATGATTTCAGAGCCTGTCTGATCTCTATGGGTTATGATCTGGTAAAGAGCAGCAGCTGAAGCAGTGTTTCTGAACACATCTGTGGGGTGTGAACACTTCTGTCTCTGTCTGCAGGGCGAGGCCGAGTTCGCTCGCATCATGTCTCTGGTGGATCCCAACGGCTCCGGCCTGGTCACCTTCCAGGCGTTTGTGGACTTCATGACGAGAGAAACCGGAGACACGGACACTTCAGAGCAGGTCATCGCCTCCTTCAGGATCCTGGCTGGAGATAAGGTATGACCCTGGAGCACAAAACCAGTCAGTTCTGTGACACTGGGATTTATACAATTGTTATGATTGGACAATATCTGTCTGAGATGCAACTATTAGCAAATCTAAATATTGAGAAATCATCTTAAAAGTTCTTAGCGATGCATATTACTAATCAGAAATGTTTACAGTAGGACATTTACTAAATATCTTAATGGAACATATGAGCCCTGAACACAATCGATAAACTGTAATAATAAACTTATTGCAAATAAACTGTTCAGTTGCTTTAGACCTTTTTAACAAACAAAGTTAATATAGTGCATATTTGTCGATCATGCATAAAAGAAAGCTCAGATTTCTCTAATAATACTACTAAACTTAATATCTTAAATACACATTAAACTAAAAAAAATAATCAAATACTAAATACATCAAGTTTAGTTTTCTGTATCTACTATTTATTTATTTTTGCTCTCTCCCAAAAAAGTTTCAGGAGAGAGAGAAAAATTTGAACAAAAAAAATGATGAGAAAAAGTTACAGAAGAAAGTTTTTGAAGAGAGGGGAAAAAAAAAGTTGACATTTTGAACAGAAAAAAGTTTTGTTGTGCTAAAAGTTTTCAGAAAGAAAATGTTGCACAGGTTATTGTGTAAGTCGTTCAGTTTATTACTCCTTCTAGACAGATCTGAGCTGACAAATAAGCATTATATCAAGTTTATTCATTTGTTAAAACTGTAAAAACTCAGATGCATTGAACTTTTATATGCTTTTATAGTGCATGTCAGAGTAAAATAAAGCACATTAATATACCTCCTGTAATTGGTAATCCAGTAGACGGTGTGTGTGTGTGTGTGTGTGTGCAGCCGTATATCCTGGTGGATGAGCTGCGCCGGGAGCTTCCTCCGGATCAGGCCGAGTACTGCATCTCCAGGATGCCTCCGTATAAAGGACCTGACGGAGTCCTGGGAGCGCTGGACTACACCGCCTTCTCCACAGCGCTGTACGGAGAGAGCGACCTCTGAAACACTGTGTGTGTGTGTGTGTGTGTGTGTGCGCTGTTGCCAACTTTTCAGACTACCCTAGCAACCTTTTCTTCCAAAAGCACCTAGAAACAAATTTAGCTGTTATTATTTGCCAACTATTGATAAAAAGAAACATTTAACCATTGAAATTACACTAAAAGAGAAAACCAAAGACCCCTAGTAGTGCACACGTCACGTGAACACAGTTAGCTGCTGTTTGCAGTGCTTTCAGTTATAATTGTTCATTTATGACACACTTTGTTAGCAGCTTGTACTTGTGATTGCTGATACACTGTGAGAAAATGGAAAAGGTACTAGTAATATTATTTTCCAGGACATTATCAGTTTTATCTTTATCATTATCTGCTGTAAAACGATGACATAAATAAATAAATAAAAATGCGGGTAAAAAAGCCTGTGCAAAAAATTCATAGAGAAAATATTCATATTAGCTGATCACTAGTTAATGCATTTAAAAATAGTTTGAATATATTATGCATTCATTATTTAACGAACAAATCTAAATTAATATATACAATATATTTTTTTCCTGAGATTAGATGCACTGACATCATTTAGAAACTTTGACCAACAAATCAACCTTCCTTTAGCTACTTTCTCTGAAAATTAGTTGGCAACGTCGTGTGTGTGTGTGTCTCGCTGATTCTGACCATGATCATCAATCATGTGTGTAATACACCGCAAGATTTACTGAACATCAAAACGTGTTTCAGTTCAAAATAAAGACTTTTAGCCATTGCATTGTGTGTTTGTATGAATTATAACGTTCAAATGTGTGGTTTTTTCTTTTAACCTTTAAATTTTAAAGCAAATATTTCATATTTAATTTACATTCTGATGATGAAGACTGACTTACACTGAACTATGAAAAGTTTTAGTTAGCTTTAGTTTAGTTAACTTTTATTATATAAATGAAAAATACTAATTAAAATTACAATAAAAGAAAATAACAAAAGCTTGTTAAAGTAAAATAAATGCATTTGCATAATGCATTTTTTTTCACATGAATAAAAGGAATTAAAATAAATGCCTCTGCAATTATAAGAAATTATATTGCAAACATTATTGTGTTGCTTTTCATGTTAATGCATCAGAAAAAAAAGATTATTTATATTTAATATATTTTTATATTTAATTATATATATATATATATATATATATATTTTTTTTTTTTTTGCAGCACTAGAGGGTACCATTGCATCAGACAAAAATCAATCAATAAACAAAACATTAAATAAACCCTAATTAACAACCAAACACGTTCTCCTTTGCTGGGTTTGATTATGATTATGACTAACTGTTGAAACAGTCGATAAACGTCAGTAAGAAAAAACATTTATCACTTCTAATAATCCCAGCAGCTTTTGTTCAATGGCTTTTAAAAGTGTTTTCTAAAGACAAAGCTGAAAATAATTATCAATAAAACATTAACACAACACTGGAGCAAATATCATTTCCAAAAGCATGCGTGGAGAGATATGATTACTGCAATAAATCAAAGAGTTTTGAACCTGCAATGTTTTATTTGATCTGCACTGATGCTGAAAGTTCACCGTGTACAAGAAACAAATACAAATAATCACAATAAAACAAACGCCCTCCCGCTTCTGAATCACATCTCGCTTTCTGACAAACAAACCCAATGAAAGAGACGAGACGGGAGGCGTTTTAATGACACTCATCTAAAGCACACAAACCTACTGATCTCCAGACGCCTCGCTGTATAAAAACACTAACAGGAACGCAAGGAAGAGAAAACACGTCTTCATATGCAACAAGGTTTGGTGGGGAAAATAATCATGGAGGTGAGATTTTCCTGAGTCATATAGTGAAATGAAGCCCAAACCGCTGAATATAAAACACAAAACGCCCTTCGTCTGCTGGTACGAGAAAGAACCGCAGAGGTCACAGTCAAACTAAACACACGACAGAAAGACTTTGTTTGGTGTTTCACTCCTTGGCTGAAGTCTGAGGGTTCTGGCCAATCAGAGCAGAGCGCCGAGTCGTCAATCATCGTGATGGACGGCGGGGTGGGCGTGGCTTCGGCAGTCACTATTGCCTGATTTGCTGGAATGATTGACAGATGTTACTGCTCGCTCAGGTGCTCTCTGCTCTCTCCGTGTTTGGACGGCTGCTTTGGGGACGGCGTCTGGGAAGGGTGCTTTATAGCGGTCAGTGAATGGGTCACCGGAACCAGACCCTCCAAACCTGCTGCCGCTCCGGCCAGACCTGACGGGAACCTGCGAGAGAGGTCAGCATACACTGGGATGAGATTAGCAGAAGATAGAGGCTTGTGGGAGCGCAAAAGATCAGCAGAAGTCATTAGGAAATTAAGTAAAGATCATGTTCCGTGAACAAAGGTGTCCAAATAAAGTTCCAGATTTTCTAATAGTTGTCCTCTCCTAACAAACCAGACATCAGTGGAGAGAGGATTTATTCTGATGTTAGATGATGTATAAATCTTCATTTTTAAAAAATGACTTGTTTTGTGCTCCAGCCGGGATGAGGTTTTTGATTATTAGTAAAGCTGAAATACAAATATTAGATGAAAAATATGCAAGGAAAATTATAAATGTTGCCTTAGCAGTTCAATGAAATGAAGATAAAACTTACAAATGTAAATAAAACTGAAAAATGGTCTTGGCAACTAATTGAGAAAAAGAAATACAGTAAATATAGTAAATGTGTTGAAGACGAAAAATGTAGTAATGTTGTTATGCCAACTAAATGCAATAAAATAAAATAAAAACTCAAATGTGAAAAACCAAAAGTAAATTAGAAATGTTGAAACTAAATAAAAATTAAATTAAATATTAGATTTAAAAAATGCTGCCTCGGCAACCAAATGAAATAAAGTTGAAGTATTAATATTCGTAAAACTCAAATTGGCATAAATGAAAACTAAATATTTTTAGCTAAAATATAAAAATAAAATAATAAAAAATATATAAATAAATACTATAATACTAAAATAACATGGATCTATAAATGGTCAGATAAAAATATTTATTTTTGTTTTTATAATTCAAATATTTATGAACATTCATTTATTATTTATAATAAATAACATTCATAATTATTATTTTATTTTAGCAATTTTTTGACTTCAACCAAATTTTATTTCTGTTAGTTTTCTTTTAAGTTTTTCATCTAATATTTATATTTTATTTCAACTTTCTTTAAAGCTTTTTTTTAAAGATGTTTAATAATAACAACAACAAAAAAGGATCTAGATCTCTATATAGAGAAAGGTTTAGTTATGAGAGCAGAAACTGAACGCTGAGGGAGAGTGTGGGCATCAGGGGTTAAAGGTCAAAGCAGCAGAGAGAAAGAGAGATGGGCGTCCCATATTCTTTTACCTGCTCTCACTTTAGGCATTGATTTTGTCTTGGGGGATGGAGCCAGTCGTGATGGCCTGCAGTGATTGGTTGACTTGGCTGCGTGAAAGAAGCAGATTGGGCGGGGCTCAAAGTTAAACTCGTGTCATGTGACTCCGTGGGTGGAGCTTACGGGGTGCTAATTATTCGCGTTACTGGAATTGCGGTGAAACAATGAATGAAAACAAGCAAACAATGAATGGAAATGAGCTTGATGAACATTAATATGACTGCGGTCGAACCTGTAGGCGGCGCCGTTGAGCTCGGGATGAACCTGTTGCTCCATCAGACCCCAGGAACCCGAGGAGACGAAGAACTCCTTATTGACACAGTTCCTCAGACTGTCAGGAATCCGGCCTGAAACACAGAGAGAGTGTTTAATCATCAGATCAGCTCGTTAATGACAGATGGCTGACTGATTAACATGTACCTGTGATGGCTCGGCGGATCTCTGTAGCAGCTGCTTCTCTCATCTCCAGAGACGCCTGCTCGCTGTACCAGGCTGTGTGCGGCGTACAGATCAGGTTAGGAGCGTCTTTCAGAGGACCCTGCGCAAAACTACACACACACACACACACACACACACAACTGAGCGTTGATATCATACTGTACAAATCACGCATACATAATATTACAGGAACTGCATTAGTGTCTTTCTGTCCACAACCACTGAAAATATTCTCTCGTGATGAGCTTTACAGATGTTTTTGATAAAAGTCTCTGCTGATCACAGAGGCTGCATTTATTTGTTCAAAAATGCAGTAAAAATTGTGAAAATATTATTACAATTTAATAAAGCTGATTTCATTGTGAATCTATATTAAATCGTAATTTATTGCTGTGATCAAAGCTGAATTTTCTTCTAATTAAATATTAGATTATAAAAACATGGAATGAAAATTACAAATTTCAATGCCATAAAAATACCACCAGGGCAACTAACTAAAACAAAATGTTTAAGTACTAAATGTTTATGATTAAGTACTAATAAAATGATTTTTTTTTTTTTAAATCTAATAAAATTACAAAAGGCCATAAGAAAATTATAAATCTAAATCAAATTTAAAACATAAAAAAACCTTGGAAACTGAATAGAAGTGCTAAAATTACTAAACATAAAATGGAAAGTAAAATTTGACATTAACTAAATTAAACATGTTTTCATTAAGATACTAAGATTACTAAAATTACAAATGAAACACAATAAAGCTAAATAGAAAAATATATGAAAAAATAACAACTTAAACTTACAATAAATTGGGACAAAAAACTAAAATGTACAAAAAAAAAGTAAATTCAAAATATTAATAAAAACTGTAATGTATAAATAATACTAAAACAGCACTAATATAGGGAAAGAGGAAGAGTCGTGGCAGAACTATATGTAAATAGTTCTTAATTAAATAATTAAGACTTTCAAAAAAGGCATTATTATACAGAAGAATTTCGTCTTTTAATTGCTCTGTATGTTTAATGTTGAACAGCATGCATGTCTTCACCTGAAGGGTTCAGTCTCGTGAACATCGAGAGCAGCTCCTCGTATCCGGCCCTCCTTTAACGCTTGAGCCAGAGCCTTCTCATCCACCAGACCTCCTCGAGCCGTGTTCACCAGGAACGCACCCTGACGCATCTGACACACACACACACACACACACACACACACACACACGGGTGTAATCCTGCTGTTTCTCCAGAGGCAGCATCACTATGATTCATGAGAGCTTGAGGTCAAGATGAACGCTGAAGGTCAAAACTTTTTTAAAATCTCTTATGCTCACCAAGGCTAAAGAGAAGCAAAAAAGTATGTTAAAATGCAACTTTGATCACAGAAATAAATTAGAGTTTAACTTATATTTACATAGCACACAGCTGTTTTAAAATACAATACTATTCCACATTTTTACGCAGCCTGGGTAAGCACAAAAAAATATTAACAGTTTGTCCAGTAGTGTAACTACACACACTGAGGCTGTGAGAGCTGATGGAGACCTGTTTGATGGTGAAGTCGTTGATGAGGTGATGGTTGTGTTCGTTCAGGTTGCAGTGCAGCGAGACGCAGTCGCTCTGATAGAGCAGGTCCTGGAGTGTGTAAACGCGCTGGACGCCCAGAGAGCGCTCCAGACCATCCTGCAGGTACGGGTCGTAGAAGATCACGTTAAAGCCAAAGACCTTGGCCCTGACGGCGACCGCCTGCCCTGCACGACCTGCCACACACACACATCATATCAACTACTACAGCGATCCTTCATTACAGAAAAATCACATTGACTGTAAATAACATGCTTCAGAGGTCAAAGGTCATTCATGTGTCTCTCGTTAATATGTAAAGAAAGAAATAATAATAATAATGCCATATATTACAGTATAATATAATATATATAAAGTATAATATATAATCTTAAGTACTGGTGTTCCTCAGGGCTCAGTTCTAGGACCGTAAATTAAGTGTTATTGTGTCAATCTACAAACAAACAAAACACTTTTTTTAAATCAACATACAAAAATACAAATATAAATAGTGAAATATGATATTATTTTTAAAAAGAAACTATACTCTAAAACCTGTAAGTGACGACAAATACCTGTCTCAAGTGAGTCACTGAATCATTTCTTCAAATGACTCATGATTCATTCAGAAACGAAGCAAGTGATTCCCTTTATAAATGGTTCGCTGAATCATTGATTCACTCGATTCATTTAAAAACATGATGCATTCATTAATGTGTTTTACTGACTTTTTAAGGCAGTGACACTACATTGTAAAGCACTATTTTTAAAAGTATCTTTCCCTGGTCTGAGCCTGTTGTCTCTCACCAAAGCCGATGAGTCCGAGTGTTTCTCCGCGGATGCGAGCGGCTCCGGATGACACTTCACGGATCTGCTCCACGCTCTGGACACGCGTGCCCTCCCGCAGCGCCTGATACAGCCACGTGTTCCTGCGGTACAGATTTAACACGTGACACAGCGTCGAGTCGGCCGTCTCCTCCACCGCCGCCGATGGGATGTTACACACCGCGATCCCTGCACACACACACACAGATTCTTCAAAAAAATGATTGACGGAGAATCAAGTAAAGCTGAGCTGCTTCAGTCCAGTAAGTGTTCATCTTGATATATGACTGCAGTTATTGTGATCTTTATATGACCAAAATCAGTCCAGATTTGACACCAGAAACATCTAGAACTACACTACTGGATAAAACACTATCAGACAGAAGACATGAGGAGATCTAAGGTTAGTGATGTTAGACACTTGTATGCACAGCGGTGTTAATCTGCTCTGATCGTGCACTAGTTAGTGTTGATGTTCATTACCCAGCTCTCCAGCCGCTTTGATGTCGATGTTGTCGTATCCGCTGCCGATGCGGATGATGATCCTGAGTGCTTTGAACTTCTCCAGGTCTTCTCGAGTCAGAGTGATGGTGTGATACATCAGAGCGCCGATCGCCTCGTTCAACACCTGCACAGACACCAGCACACTCCTGCTATCCCATGATGCTTCACTGCAGATAACGCTCTGAGCGTTACTCTATAGATCATTACGATGCTTTGGAAGCTGGACTGAAGTGGGGTTATTTTCAGTAACTAAAACCAACACTTGAAATGAAACACTTTCTGCAATAAAGTAAAAGAAAGTTTTAAATGCTGCCTTGGCAACTAACTTAGACATTAAAAATGCAACAACAACTAAATTACAAAAATGTCAAAAAAATGTCATCTTATCATTAATACTTTACTACTAGATATTATAAAAACATAAAAAAAATTGTTAATACGTATTACTAAAATTGAAATAAAAATTAAAACTTACATGCGTGTGTCATCTGTGGTGTGTGTGCTTGTGTGTGTCGTGTCACCTGTGGTGTGTGTGTTTGAGTTAGTGTGTACTGTATGTATGTGTGTTTGCGTGTGTGTGTGAGAGAGACAGTGTGTGTGTGCGTGTGTGTGAGATTGTGTGTGTGTTTGTGTGTGTCGTGTCACCTGTGGTGTGTGTGTTTGAGTTAGTGTGTACTGTATGTATGTGTGTTAGGGTTAGGGTTAGGTTGCGTGTGTGTGTGTGAGAGAGACAGTGTGTGTGCGTGTGTGTGAGATCGTGTGTGTGTGTGTGTGTGTTTGTGTGTGTCGTGTCACCTGTGGTGTGTGTGTTTGAGTTAGTGTGTACTGTATGTATGTGTGTTTGCGTGTGTGTG
>JAUCMS010000061.1:1172678-1184994 GCA_032357445.1 Enteromius radiatus
TCGTGTCACCTGTGGTGTGTGTGTTTGAGTTAGTGTGTACCGTATGTATGCGTGTTTGCGCGCGCACGCGCGTGTGTGTGTGTGTGTGAGAGACAGTGTATGTGTGTGTGTGTCATGGCACCTGTGGTGTGTGTGTTTGAGTTAGTGTGTACTGTATGTATGAGTGTGCGTTTGTGTGTGTGTGAGAGAGTGTGTGTGTGTGTGTTCACCTTCTCGTGGATCTCCTGTGTGGACTGTGCGTCACAGAAGGCCACGGTTGCCAGATCTTTGAGGATGGGCATCTCCACCGTACAGTCCCGCCCATCCAGCAGAGCCACCAGAGGACGAGGATGCATCGGGCCGTTCACGATCTGAGGCCTGATACCTGCACACACACACACACAGAACAGAACTTTATTTTTTTGTTTTTGATGGCAAATATGAAACATTCAGAGTTAAGTTAAGATAAAAGTCTCCTTTTGTCTCTTATTTTTCATTCATCATCCAGCGAGCACAAACTCATGCACACACATACACACCTCAGCCTCCAAAAGCACTTAAGGAGATTTCAGAGCGTCTGATTTCAACCCAGTGACATCATACAGGAAATTCAGATTAAGACAAGAGAGAACGAGCCAATCAGAGTTTGAATCTAAAATAGCACACTATTAATGCAGTACACAGATAAACAGTTAGTGTGCTGTTACAAACAGTGCTCATCTGTCTGTTTGGGAAACTGTAAATGCATTTCTGTGCCACCCTGGGGAAAAAACATCAAACAGGAACATAAATGTGATCATTACAGCAGTTTGTGAATTACAGAAACAACAACGTATAATAACATAAATCACTCAAAACTGTGCACTGAATGAACTTAACGAAGCACTGGCATAAATGATCAATATTTAGACAGTTTTGCCCTTATATTAAATGTTTTTCCATTTTAAAAATGAATTCTCTTGACCAAAATCATACAGTAACTGAATCTGATTCGACTATAGCATGACAACCTTCGACTAAGAAAGAGCCTTTCAGACTGAACACATGCGCATATTTATTCAATAACTCTTACTGAAGACAAATTAATAAATGACTGCCAATGGAATATGTGTTTTTGTCAATAATAAGTAAAAATGATAAATAATTACTGCAGTGAATATAAAAACAACACAAAACATATCAGGGCCATATATAATAGTATGAAGTAAAGTGGTTTTGTTTTTCTCTTTCTTTCTTTTTTTGAGGATGTATACTGTATTTGAATGATCAGATTAGGGTTAATGTCATTCAGAAGTGATTCAGATATGAGTTTTAAACCCTAAAAGCATCAGTCACACCTGTATCTGCTCAAACACAGGAGCTTTGCCTCAATCTGAGAGAATCGATGAAGTCAGTTCTGCTCAATTCACACGAATTATCATCAACAACAACAAACACACACAATACTGAGCGTCTTCATCTATATCTTCCAATTCAGCACTTCAAACCTACTTCAAAGTCAAATTTTCTGATTGTAAAGCATGTTTTATTTACAATAAATGAGATATATGAGGTTTAGACATGGATAAAATATGACTTGAATACCTCTGGGGGTCACTGTATAAGACATGAGAAAAACAGATGAAGCGAGAGGCTAAAACTCATGATTAAAAAATAAAAAATAAAACAAAAGAGTAAAAAAGGGTGTCACGCAGTCGGTGTAGATATTCAATATCCAGGAGCCGTTCTATTTACACCGAATGAATTATTCACGCCGACCTCCATCCAGAGACACACACACACTTCATATCCAAACTCAACACTGACGACATTACAAACACATAACCCCTGCTCAAATCACCCTTAAACACCACTGAACATCTTTATTTAGAAGCACGGCCTGATCTGACCTGGAAAGTGAGCGATATAATCTCACATCTCACTGAGGAAACTTGTACGATCTGTATTTAAGATTACATAACCACACACACACACACACACACACACACACGTCTTTAATCCCTTCTGTCTTTCTACACATACTGAAAACACAACTGACTGCACACATAAGCTAATTAACCCTTCCATACATGTCTTCATTACCCATAATGCACCGCAGCCACAGGTGTTCTGGGCGTAAGCAGGTTCAGATGATCCTCCAGCGGGTCACGTGTCTCTCTCACACACACACACACACACACACACACACATGTCACTGACCTGCGGCGAGCTCCATCCGGCTGTGGTCAGATTGGTCGGTGTGTGTTTGCCGGTGAGCGCCGGATGCTGCTGTGTTTAACAGCACCGTTAATAAACTACTTACCAAACCAACCAACCGAGAGAGTTTAAGACTATCGGCAGAGTACCGCCCTCTCAACACACACACACACATACACTAACACACACACACACACACACACTCACTCACAAATGTACACACACACACACACACTTCTTGAGCTTGTAAAAAGTGTTTGTACACATTTATTTATTAGCATGCTGATATGTGTTTCTAAATAAAATCCATACAAATGTATAGCTGTCCTCACAGAAAGACAGAAAGAAAAGACAAAGCAAGTTAGAAAAAAGGAAAGATGGCAGGAGAGGAATGAAGGAAGAAACAAAGAATGTGTTCATAGTAAAGTATTACGTCTCTAAAGAAACTCTCTGAATGTAATTTACTTCTTCAAGTTGAGTCAATATTAGCATTGCGATGTCTTTTACAGTGTCTCTGAGCGTTAACCTTTTTACAACCAACATCAGATCTGCCTCCAGAACACCAACCACCTTCAGCCTGACAAACTCCTCATCTTCACCGAAGCCAAGCACTTTCCACCGTTTCACTCTTTAAAAATCTCGCCAAAGACATAAAATGTCAAGTGAGGCTTATCAAGTGAGTTTTCTGGAGAGTGTGTGTCTCCAGTCGTGTTCTCAGAGGACTGTGTCTTTGCATATCCTATTAACCCTAATGAGATTTTAGGCTCTAAGACTCTGATTAGGCCTACAGCGAGATACAGTGCTCAGCTCTGAAGAGAGAGAGAAAACACTCCTGTAGAGTAAACCTACAGTAATGCAGAATCATGGAGGGCTGAATGTCAGCAAAAAAAGGCCTGGAAGTTCAAAATTACGCTTAAACTTGGGGCAAGGACATTGTTCTTCTTAAAATATTGCAGGTCTGAAAACACGATCACGCACTGAGCAATGCACTCAAGGTCACTAAAAACTGCCGAGTCTATTCAAGTAGTTTGAGAAGTTCAGTTAGGATCAAAAAACACTGAATCACACTACAGGGGGAAATATAAATAGTCTCCTACTCTAAAAACAGAGCACTTAGCTAAATCTGCTTTTGCACCTCCAAATGTTTTCAAATCTGCTCTTAGTAGAGCATTTCTGGTCTACACCATCCATATTAGTGCTGGGATATGATTAATCGCGTTTAATCACATCCAAAATAACATATTTATATATATAATATAAACAGTATGAATATAAAAACATGTAAATATTTTCAAAATATATACTGTTTGTGTGTGTCTTTATATCGATATAATAAATATACACATTATATGTGACCACAAAACCAGTGACAAGGGCACATATTTTTGAGATTCAAGCATCATAAATAATCTTTCCATTGATGTATGGTTAGTTAGGATAGGACTATATTTGACCGAGATACAACTATTTGAAAATCTGGAATCTGAGGGCGCAAAACAATCTAAATATTGAGAAAACTTTTAAATTTAAAGTTCTTGACCCATGCAAATATACCTGTGCTACCTATGACTGGTTTTGTGCTCACAATAAACAAAAACTTTTATTTTAGAAGTGATTAATCGTTTCCCAGCACTAATCCAAGCAAGGGACATGCCTTTGATGAAGAAACAACGCCTAAGCATCAACAAGCACAAACCTGAAACTAGGTACAGGTGAAACTAAGACAGAAATGAGGTTGTTACTTGTATCAGGTGAAGCCATGGTGGAAACAATGACCGGAGGTCCGGTTCTGCGGGTTTGCTTGTTGTTAGGATTAATGGCCTGAGGCTGGAGGGCTGAAGATGCTGGAAGAATAGCACTCTCCGCCGGCGCTGCTCCCTTACGCAGTAACTGAGGACTGTGATGAGGGCTATGAGAAGGAGAGAGAGGAGGAAGGTTCGGAGGGCGCTTCATCAGCTCCATAGGGCTGTACGTACTGGAGAAGGTCTTGGGGGCCACTCCTGGAGTCATCGCAGCTTGTTGTGAAGCAGGAAGGGCGGACATGGCCAGGCCGGTGTGGGCGTTATACAGAGGTCGTGTTTGAGCGGCGTAGGCCCCTGGGCTGACCGGAAGACCTCCAATCGAGCGGACCCCCGGATACGTCGTGGTTTCGAGGAGATGCTGAGACGGAGCGCTGCTCGGCCGGCGTCCGAGGAACTCTCCCATCCTTGGAGAGACGGACTGCAGGGCGCTGGGAGGCTGCTGGATGAGGTTTCCGTCCACGCCGAGCCCCTGCGGCTGCATGTAGAGGTCATTGCGATGGCTGAAGCTGTTCGAGCGACCCCGGATGACCGCGGCGCCGGTCGCTCCCGTCTTGCAATTGAGGACCACTCGAGAAAGCACCCGTGCTTGGCCCAGATTGGGAGCGACGGAGCGGACGTCGTGGTCTTCCATCATAGCGAGCATAGAGGTGGAATCGAAGCCTTGCTGCAGGAGGAGAGTTATGGTGCTTTCTGACAGGCCCTCGGAGCGCAGGAGAGCTAGGAAACTGGGATCCACGGTTCTCTTGGGGTCCCCCGCCGGAGGGTGATGGGCGGCCCCCGGATCGTAAGCAGGGTCGTAAGGCATCCGCTGAGTCGGGACAGAACCGTACGCAGGGTTCGCTCGAGGAAGGGTCCCGTCCATGACCGAAGCTGTAGGGTCCACTACTATGCAGGTGGATCCAGAGTCCAGCGGGAGGCCGTTGACGTCACTGTATATGGAGTGTTCTCCCGGAAATCTAGACTCGATGCCGAAGCAAGCCGGGGAAGCAGCTCTGCTGCGAATACGCTGGCTGTCTGGGATCATCTTGATGGCTAGAGAATCCCTGTACAAGCGGCTGATCTCATGAGCCGAGGGAGGAGGAGGAGGTGGAGGTGGAGGAGGAGGAGGAGGAGGAGGAGGAAGAGCTCCGGGCGCAAGACCAGGAGTAGTTGCTCGTGCTTGCCCTTGATCCCAAGCGGTCCTGACCCCTCCAGCGGCCAGGCCATAATGCGAGCCTGATCTGCTCAGCATGTGTTGGTTCCCTTTATAAAAGCCCTGCAGGTCTTCCGGTGGCTGAGCTGAGAGAGCGATATCAAACGGGTAATAATCCGGAGGAGGAACGGTGCCACGGACAGCCATGAGATTCCTGTTGGACTCAGTATAAGCAACCCATCAGTCGACAAAACAGAGGAGAACTTGCGAGTGCTGCCACGCTACAGAATGAAAGGCTGATGTTTGGCGAGGAAAGAGGAGAGGACGGTTGTGAGGAGGGGAAAAAGCAGGTGTTTGATTTCACTTCTCATGTTTCCCTGCGAAGGTGTGCGATTTCACCTGATCTCTGGCCGACATTTCTTTTTCGCATCACTTGAGGTCGTGCTATCGTGTGACTGGCGGGTAACCCCTGAATTATTTAGCTTTGGAAACATAAGCGAGTCTGACAGAAGATGAATAGGGCAACACGGCATCTCAGTAACACAAGCTTACAGCCTTAAAGGAATAGCGCACCAAAAATGAAAATCCTGTCATCATTTACTCACTTCATCAGTCGATGGTGACCAAAACAGCCTTGTTTCAAAATATCTTCCTTTGTGTTCGGCAGAGCAATGAAATTCATACAGATTGAGTAAACAATGACAGTATTTTCATTTTTTGGGTGAACTATTCCTTTAACGCACTTTGCAACTATGAATAGCTGGATTCTGGATGCTCTCAGCCATCAGGTTTTGATTTTGGGAGAAAACAGAAGGACAGCGCTTTGGCGAAGGGCTCATGCTAATCCAAAGGGGTTTATCCTTCCCTACTGGCCCCACTACAGCACAGAGAGATTAGTGCACATAAAACCAACTTAATACCACTGTCCCTATGACAAACACTCAAACTTCATCTCATCCTGTGTCTCAACCTCATCCTGTGTTCATTGAGATTTCTGTCTAGTGTCAGGAATATGAAGGGCCCAGCACAGCTCTATAGTTGGAGTGCTTGCCGTGTTTAGTTCAGTAACACGGTGTTAGGATGCAGTCAACCGGTGTTAATCCTCACACAGATCTGAGCAGAACGCGTTAATGCTGAACACTTATAGCGATTCACAAGCAATGTGGACAGTTTGGGCTATTTGGTTTATATTCGTGCCAGTTTATGGCTAATTCATTTCAAGTGGTGCAACAAAGGTTGCTTTTTTAATTTTTTAAACAATGACTTCTATGCATCGGTACTGTAACCCATCTTCTTTGGGTTATACAGATGTTTAAACAAACCTCAAAAAAAAAAGTACTAAAGCAACTACATATGTGTCCCTATAAGCAGTCATCAGCAGCACAGCTATATTTGTAACAATTAATAGAGTCAAAATTACATCTTTTTCTTTAATGCCAAAAATCATTAGGATATTAAGTAAAGATCATGTTCCATGAAGTTATTTTGTACATTTACTACCATAAATATATCAAAACTTCATTTTTGATTAGTAATATGCATTGCTAAGAACTTTAAAGCTAATTTTCTCAGTATTTTGATGTTTTTTGCTCCCTCGGATTCCAGATTTTCTAATATTACCCTATCCTAACAAACCAGACATCAGTGGAGAGATTATTTATTAAGCTCAAATTCTAAAAGATACCTAAGGTTTTGTGCCCCAGGGTCAGGATCTTAAAGGCTAAATTACTCCTACAATAACTGATTTTTTTTTCTTTGTATTATTTAATTAAATGCAACTGTTTATTGACAATTTGTGTGTTTTTTCACCGTAGTTTGTGTCTGATCTTCCTAAAGGTTCTTCTAAGGCACAAGGCAAAGTGTAAAATATCTGTATTCTCAAAGACAGACATGCAGTCAAACTCTCTCTGGAGTCTAACAGCACCAGCTGCCCTGTAGGTCATTTCTCACTGTAAGAACATTCACACGCACTGACAGGTCAGTGTCGTGATAAATAGTTCACAATCCTTCAAGAGTCTGGAAATATCTGCAAGAACGGCCCAACAAACATAAACATATCTGACAGCAGCTCCCTGAAAATAGAGCCAATCCTTCTTTTAAGGCAAAGCCTTAAAATAAACCCAGCAGAGCAAAAACACGTCTCCAGTGACTGTTCTTATGCTTACGGAGCAGAACAGCATTATTCTAATCACATTACCACAGGACTTTCCTGTAAAAGAAGAATTTATACAAACATTATACAGATAGATTTAACAACGACATGTACATGAACTATATTATGCCATGAACACTTAACAACATCGTCATTTCTGCACATATCATCATACATGTACCAACACTTCATACCTGTTCTTACTTGAATGTCTATTTTATTTATTGTGTTTTTGCTACTTTGTACACTATTTTGTATATCTGTATATCATTCTTTTTATTATTTGTGTCTTGTCTTGTCACTGTCATTAAATAAATAAAAAAAATCAAATAATGTACTTTTTCGATTAAATTAAATAAAAATAAATAATCAAATAATATTATATTTTGAATTAAATTAAATTAAAAATAAATAAATAATCAAATAATGTAATATTTTGGATTAAATTTAATTAAAAATAAATAATCAAATAATGTTATATTTTGAATTAAATTCAATTTAAAAAATAAATAATCAAATAACGTTATATTTTGGATTAAATTCAATTAAAATAAATAATCAAATAATGTAATATTTTGGATTTAAATAAATTAAAATAAATAATCAAATAATGTTATATTTTAAATTAAATTAAATAAAAATAAATAAATAAATAATCAAATAATGTTATATTTTGGATTAAATTAAATAAAAATAAATAAATAAATAATCAAATAATGTTATATTTTGGATTAAATTAAATCTATTATATCTATTTAGCAGAATGTCTTAAAAAAAAGTAACCTTTAAATAACGCTGCATTAACATCAAGATTCTTACAAATAAACATTCAGTTTTAGCTGAAAAAGTTAAACACTGTAAGAAACATTTTAAAACAATGTTTCTATAAAACGGATAGTTCCAGTCCTTGATTCTGATTGGCTGAGTCGCATTCGAAGCTTCAGTAAATGACTCTACAAACAAACATCTTTGTTTACGTTTATGTGTTGCTCGGCAACCGCTGTGTTGGAAACCGTTTCTGATAACCGTTTTATAAAAGCAATAAGCCCCATGAAATATCTTGCCACTTATTGCTTTACCATATCCTCAATTAGTTACCTAGCAACCACTTAGAACACCTTAGCAACCACCTGACACAGAGCTATCAACGTTTGTGCAAGTTACTGTAATACAATGCAACCGATCATGCAAGAGAAGTGAGGTGTTTTGTACTTGTGTGTGCAGTGTGTATGCATTAGTGTGTGCTGTTTTGAAAGTGTGTGTCAGCAGGTGAAAGTTTAAAGCACATTTTAGCGCGCTAACAAGAGTCTGGAGAGGAAAACACATGTTAATGTAATCGACAGCTGCGGAGGAACATCTGCAGAAGGCCTCCTGTAACTCCAGCAGCATGTGATTGTGCTCAGACCCTCCCTCGGAGAGATGAAGCCAGACGGAGCGACAGACGGAGACGCCACCAGACCAGAGGAGACGTCCAGGGCCCTCAGGCCTGTAATAATGGGGCCAAGACGAGCTGGATCTGCGTTCCCTGCCGTTCCTCTGATTAAACGATCTGTGCTCCATCTCCAGACCACAGGCAAAAGCTGGATTATGCATAACTCATCTGAAGCGCTGTAATGATTTAATCAGGAGTGTCATCTCGCCCCAGGCTCTCAGACGCCGCCGGAGCTGGCTTTTGTTTCTACACGGCATGCCATGGTTCATGAAATACACTGATCACACGTTTCACATCAGAGCGGAAACAGACGTGAACGGGAGTTTGCACTGCATTGTGGGAGATCGACTTCTTAGGCGGCAGACTAAACCGCTTTTATAAAATTAAGTTCATGTTAAACGCAGGTTGTGCACCGTTCAGAATAAAACCGGGAGTTTTAAATGCAACAGAATTCAGCAATTGAAGTGAAGGAATTAAAATGATAATTAATTCAAATATGCAACCCTAGATCAAAAAAACAGTCAACATTGAAATCATCTGAAAGCTGAATAAATAGCTTTCCTTTGATGTCTGGTTTGTTAGGATCGGACAATATGAGAAAATCTGGAAGCTGAGGGAGATAAAAAAATCTAAATATTGAGAAAATCTCCTTTAAAGTTGTTCAAATTAAGTTCTTAGCGGTGCATATTACTAAATAAACTACGTTTTATATTTACGGTAGGAAATCAACTAAATATATTTACTTAATATGCTAATGTTATAAAAGAAAAATGGATCATTTTGACCCATACAATGTTTTGTTGGATATTGCATGTTTATTAATTCAAATAAAAGTGATATAAAATACAGGTACAAATAAATATCAGATGAAAAACCTTAACAAAAAAAATATACTTAAATTGCTAGATGGAAATCAGTAAAATTGTTAATTTAAAAAAACTGAAATGAAAATAAATCAAACCTTAACAGGAATATTTAAAGAAATAATAAAAATGATGTTTTTCCTCAGAGAAAGTTCCTGTTTCAAGCACATATTAAAATTGATCTAAAAATAATAATAATAAAAATAATAATAATATAAAATTAAAATAAATATATAATATAAAATTATATTAATATTTATATAATTATAAAATAAATATTAATAAATATTATATAAATAGTGCTAAAATAACACTGATTCCACTGTAACATCCCGTGTGTTGTGATTTATTTTAATTTAGTTCCTAAATTCTGAATTTTGCCCAACGCTGCTAAAAATAATCAAATAAATGAAATGAATAATGAAGTGTGCCTCGGCTGCAGGGCAGTGTTTAAATCTATTCCACAGTGAGTGAACGGATCTGGTCCTGAAAGTGAAAGAGCAGAATAAAAGAGTCTCACCTTCACAGATTCTGTCCAGTCGTTGTCTCTTGACTTTGTGTTTGTCGGTCAGAGCCATGCTGACACACACACTCACACACACACACGTCTGTCTGTGACGTCTAACACACTGATGATCCGGCGGAGCGGGGCATCACTCCTCACAACACCTGCGTTAAACACACACAAACACACACCATTAGAGCTGATAAACACATCACACAGCATTTACAGCGTTTACAATCAATCTCATCAGTCTTCAGCCTTCAAGTGACTTATAGTCTGAGGAACAAACACAAATTTTTCAAGTATTAAAATGAGCACAAATGCTGTTTTTCCAGCCGCTTCCTCACACACTCTTCTCTTGTGTGTCTCACACAGTTTGTGAACGCTGCCTCTCAAACCGCAGAAACATCTACAAAACCAGTAACCACTAACACAACACAACACAGTTCTCACACACACATCTGACAGGAATTAAAGATGTTTGCTTCTGAGATGCGTTTGTGATATTTCAAACACTTTGAAAGAGAGGTGTTCTTGGATTTGTTCGTAAAGTTTAAAAAATGTGTGTAAGCAGCTGAGAGAAACTAATGCAACAACATTTTGAGTGTAACGACACACAGTGACCAGCAGAGGACAGTGAGACTGACGTGATGAGATCTGAGCGTCCACTCAAAGAGGTCAAACACACACACACACACAGAAACATCATCTGGGCTTGTGTACCTCAGGACCTGTGAGGAATATGAGGATTTCCAGAAGCAAACTAAGTGTGTGTGTGTGTGTGTGTGTGTGTGTGTGTGAACAACACACATGTTCACTGACACACACACACACACACACACACTCCTGTAGTGTGTCCATGTGTTCTGGGGTCTCTCCATAGGTGTAATGGTGTTTCTACTGTACAGACTGACCCTACACCTAAACCTACCCCTTACAGGAGACTACACACACTTATAGATTCTCAAAACACTTCATTCTGTGTGTTTTATAAGCTTGTTTCCTCATGGAGACCTAACAAATGTGCCCACAAGGTCAAAATTTACTGGTATTCCTATCTTTGTGGGGACAATTGGTCCCTATAAGGTGATAAATACCAGGTGAACACACACACACATGTTCACTGACACACACACACACACACACACGTGTGTATGCGTGTGTGTGTGTGTCAGTGGAATTGTTGATGTGTGTGAATAATTTAAAAGGTCAAACCACCTGCAGACTGAAATCCTCTACAGATGCTCCGATGTCTCATTTCAGACAGAAAATGAGAGAAGTGTGTTTGTGTTGAAGGATATTGATGTGCGATCACCATCTGACGTTCAGAAACATGATGATAGGCCCTAATATTACAGGATTGAAAATGTCAAGAAATGATATTTTCCCACTCAGAGTAACTGTCCGTAACCACAGAGACATACAGGGACTGCTTTATAATTTATAACTAAAACACAGGACACCTTCCTTTCAGAAAACATGCGTTTAAATGACCAGTTAATGAACAGTAGCTAACGTTGATGTGATTAAATATTGTATTCACCTTAAAGCTATGTGGATATTCTTTATCTTTCTGAAATGAGTTTGCAGGCAGAGGAAACTAATGCATTTTCTGTCCATAGAAAACAACATGGCTTATTCAGTTAAGAACTTAGTATTTGTTTGTTATTACCGCAATTAAAATAGTGATATGAAAAGCCCAAATTCAATATACAGTTTATAAAAATACATACTATACTATGAATAAGCGTGAAACCAGAACATAAACGCAGTTTAATTTCATTTCAATGATAACCATTATAAAGAATATTTAATGTGGCATAATGAAGAAAGACAGCTGAGCCCAGAATATATCCACAAACATTACGTGAAGAAAGAACATTTAAAGTGGCTTCACGTCATTGATTCAGTGCATTATTCACTAAAACATGGATGAAAGAGCATCATTTGATAAATTACATCTACACAAACATCTCTTTAAAATAGAAATGATATTTACTCACAGAAAGTGCAGCAGTAATCACTACAGACAAACAGACGTCTGTAAATGAGCTGAGAAACAAAACAAGCCTTGTTTACATCAGAAGAAATGTGTTTGTGCTCAATTACCTCATTTACATACAGCAGCACTGACTCACTGATTCACTCCGATTCACTCTGATTCATACTGATTCACTCTCGCTGCGTCCGAAATCGCTTACTTCCCTACTATATAGCACGTGAAAAACAGTATGCGAGGCGAGTAGTATGTCCGA